>JAPFBL010000729.1:57500-108449 GCA_026182355.1 Hermatobates lingyangjiaoensis
CTCTTACGTTCTAATGGAATTGTTGTGAATTTCATTTCAGCTAAACGTTTATACGTTTATTTTTAATTTCAGTATAAAGTAATATTCTTTCTTAAACACTTTACACAGATTATTTTCTAAATGATAACAAATTTGTGGTTATTTGTTTTTCCAGTCTTATTGAATGTGTTATATCATAGTGCATTCTAAGATGAATAATTAAAAAAAAATAAACGATAGAAAAAGACTAAAATGTCAGCGAAAAAAAACACTAAATTTTGAGAAGTGAGTCTTTGTTATGTTTCTGTCGATTTATCACAGTTTATTTTAAGTGTAATCTGTCCCGCCGAACTGCATTTTTTTTATCAGATAATAAATACATATATATTTATAAAAAAGATTTCACATAAACACGTGAAATAACAATCAATGATTCATTATTGTTATTTGTTATTCACATTCACATTCATTATTCACATTTCACACTGTGAAATGGAAGAACAAGAATAAGGTTTTCAACAGTAACAAGCGGTCTTCGTCAGAGTCAAAAACCCAACTGACTAGTTGAAACTATTATAGATATGACTATATATTATATCTGACAACATAATCAGATATATGATAATCAGATTATATCTGATATATAATTATATCTGAATATAAATTTATTATATCTGACTATATAATCAGTTGGGTTTTTGACTCTGACGAAGACCGCTTGTTACAGGTGAAAGATCTTAGTCTTGTTTCCCATTTCATATTGTGGTTTGATCATTGATTGTTATTTCACATGTTTATGTGAAATTTTGTATATATTTATAAGTATATACACACATATATAAATATTAATAAAAACATCGACTATGAAGTAGAACCAAAAAAAAAAACTTTTCGACAAGACTCAGTCAGTTCTTCAGGTTCAATTTAAACTATCATTGCCAAATTATTTCCTAATATTTAAAACCTTTTTTATAGGCAGAACTAAACAATGTGAACAGAAAAACATTATTTAAAATAAGTGACATCATGTTTAGTCAAACAAAACAGTTGTTGTTGAAATTTGCAATTTTTTTTTCTTTTTAAAAAATCTCTAATATAATACGTACTTTTTCTCTTTCAAAATTTTAAAATTTTTAAAATGAAACCTATGAAAAAGGTATCAAATAAAAAAACTAAAACGTTGGCACTGCGAATTCAAGAACCTGAAGAACTCACCAAGTCTTGATAAAAATTTTATTTCGTGAATATATATTATTTATTTAATATGAATATATTATGAATATAGATTTATAATATATTTATATTATATTTTCATATATAATAATTACAATACTATATACTATGCAGCAAAATACTAACTGTCCTTAAGGTAACACGTCAAATTTATAATAAAACTCTTAAACTTAACTCTTTAAGTAGAATAATTTACTCCATTTTTGTTCTTGACATACTACAAAATACAGATAAATAAATATATATATTTATGAGACGAACAAAAAATTAAAGTAAACTTAAAAATCATAAGAAAAGAATATATATGGTAAAAAAATTGAATAAAAATAAAGCGCAAAATATATAGAAAAGCTGATATAGTCAGCTAAGTGTTCGACTTGTTCGGTACGTCCTACCAAAACAACTTGTCCTTGAGTGAATCATTCAGTCTCTTCATCTTATCTTAAACTCTGGCGAAAACTAGTTATGACGGTTGAAAGATCTTAGCCTAGTTTTTGAATACTACTTACTACGGTTTAGATGTTCATTGAACCGTCTTCAAGAGAGATAAGAGAGGGAATCGAAGCACACTGGTATAGAAACGGTTGGTGACCCAACCGTTGGAGTCTCCAACCGTCTCTGTACTAGTGCGCTTGGTTTCTCTCTCTTATCTACTCTGACGACGGTTCAAACCAAAAATTAGAGACTGTAAGTGTGTGTATCAATTTCTCTACGTTTATTTAACTATCTTGAACTAACTATATATTTTATTTACCAACATTGAACTCAATATATATTACATATATATATATATATATATATATATAAAGTTCAGTTGCATAATGTGCTGAATCTATCTTATTAAATTTCTTACAACTTGATTTTCTTACTTTTTCTAAACCGCAGTGAAAAATTCATAAACGGTAAAAAAGAACCTTCATAAGAGTTTTTGTTTGAACTAACGAAAACAAGTTCTTTTGATCGAATGATTTTAGTCTTATTTCTGATTTTCTTATCATGCTTTAGACTTTGACATACATACATATATATATATATATATATATATATATATATATATTCAACATCCAAACTACTAGATGAAATAAAAAAAAAAAACAAGATCTTTCAACGGTAACAAGCCGTCTTCGTCAGAGTCAAATCCCAACTTTATGGAATCTTGTTATGTATATATACAAACAAGAGCCAATTCTCGGCCAACGTGTGTTCCCTTTGGGACTGCTACTGCAACCTAACCCTAACCTATGCATATATACAAATATATTTGTATTGGTTAAGGGTATATATATATATATATATAAAGATTTCACATAAACACGTGAAATAACAATCAATGATCAAACCACAATAAGAAAATGGAAAAACAAGACTAAGATCTTTCAAACTGTAACAAGTGGTCTTCGTCAGAGTCAAAAACCCAACTCAGTTTACAAAAATACAAAATTTTACACTTTACAAAAATTCTTAAAGAAATTTGTATAAATAAAATTAAAATCATATATATATATATATATATATATATATTTTAATGATTATTTAATATTTATTTCATTGTTATTATAAAATTTATTAGATATAGTGTTATAATGTAATACTTTGAAATTACTACAACACTATGTAACACTTTGTGAAAATTTCTATAAACTTTCAAATAATGGCAATATAAACATAACGTGTTTTGACTTTTTTTTAAAAAAGTGTTTTATGTATTTGTAGATACTTCGTTTTGGTAACACTGCTTAGCTTGAAAATACACTAGAATAGAAGGCAAAAGCGTGTAGTTGGTACGACTGTATGGATAGATATGAAGTACCTACCAGCTTGATCATGTCGAAGATGAGATGGTTTCTGTCTGTTGACTGACTTGTGTGTGCCGACCTCAAAGACGGGTCCCTTCTTATATAGCTCAACCACACCCACTTGAGGCGTGGTCAGTCATCACTTACTACTCCCTCTTTGGCATCTTCTTCTTCTTCTTTGTACTGAAAAAACAGTGCAAAAAATGAAGTCAAACCAGTACACTTCCTCATTAGCTGAAGATGATTATTCGTGTTTATGGCAATTTACATCGAAATTACATTTGACATCGACACATATCTCTCACTTGTATTAAACTATCTGCGTGCGTCATTGTATTGAACTATCTATTAAAAATGATTGTGCGTCTGTCTGTCTGTACTCAGATTTAAAAACCATACATCCAATAGCTGGAAAAATTTGGGAAATTATTAGGTGTATCCGCGGGAAGGTTTATGTAATTCTTTTTAAAATCAGAGTTGTGGTTCAGGTGCTCCCGAGCAAATTATAAAAACTGAAATTTCGTTTTGGAATAATAAATCCCCTGCCCTACTGGTCAGACTTGTTCTCAATTATCTTCATTGTTTACATTGACTTGTTCAGTTTTAAAGTGAAATAAAATTGTTATTTAGAGGTTTATTTAAAAAAAATTTGAAATGTTCTATTGAGTTAAGATGATATGTTAGAACTATAAAATTGTTAAATGTAAAAAATTAACTGCAATCAAACATATATTTTCTGATGCATTCCTTGGTGTGATGGATAGTTGTCGAACAAGTGTTTGACCAATCAAACAAAACGTAAGTTCCATCATCCTTCTATGAAATATAAATCCACTTGCGTATTGTTTGTTTACTTTTTATTTTCTCGATTATAGTTAAGCTATTTGTGTTATTCTATCTGTACTTAAACTCTTTGATTTGAACATTAGTTTCAATATTGGTTCTTGTAATATTCATGTTGTAAAACCTGATGATGACCAGTCAGGTCGAAAGTTCGGATTAAACATCTCAAGTTCTTTTGTGTTCAAAGTATTTTTTAACATATCCTTGGGAGAGTTGCTTTTTCAGTTGCCTCTGCAACACCGTAAAGTGTTTAGAAGAAAAGAACACGTCTTAAAAAGATCGTCAACACTGAAGTTGCTTTGGTTTTCAATGATATTTGCATAAAGGAAGATTTGCTGCCTATTTACAGGAATATATATACAATTAAAAGAAACGGTCCAGCGGACTTTTTTAAATATATATATAAATATTGATAAAAGTATCGACCGTGGCATAGAAACAAAAATTAAAGTTTATCGGGACTCGGTCAGTTCTTCAGGTTCAAATTAAACTCTAATTGCCAACGTTTCGGTCTTTATTTTGAAATAGAAAAACTAAGTAAAGTACTTAGTTTTTCTGTTTCAAAATTTATACTTCTAAAAAGAAAGTAATGTAAAGTAAAGTACTTAGTTTTTCTGTTTCAATATTTATACTTCTGCGTATGAAAAAGGTTTTAAATAAAGACCGAAACGTTGGCAATGAGAGTTTAATTTGAACCTGAAGAACTGACTGAGTCCCGATAAACTTTAGTTTGGTATATATATAACAAAAATAAAAACTTTATATAACAAAGAAATGAAACCAAACAAAAAATATAACAAAATCATCACTTAATTGTCCCAAACTCAGAAAAATATACTTAGAATTATGGAAAACTAATTATAAGAATATGAATATCGGAGAGTTATTTACTTTAACAAATTATATTTGAAAAAGATCTGCTGTTAAGTCATGTCTATATATATAATATATATATATATATATATAAACCAGATTTAATAATATATATATAATTTTGATAGAATAGGTATGTTATCTAATCGGGATTCGGTCAATTTTCTAGGTTCAAAAATCAAACTCTCTTGCCGACGTTTCAGTTTTATTTTAAAACCCTTTTCATAGGCAGAAGTAAATTTCATTTTCTTAGTAAAAAGAATCTTACATTATTTAAAGGAACAACAATCTTAACCGGACAAAATCTTTGACTAGACTTTTATATATATTATATATATATATATACTTTAAACGGTCCAACAGAACTACTAGTTCACAAAGGAAAGAGAAAAACAGATGGAAACACAAAAAAAAAAGGACTCACAACGATATTTCGACATTCGTTGTCATCGGGCAGAAGTAGTCCCTTTGAGTAGCTGAAGCCATCTCGTATATATTATATAGTATATGTGTGTATATATAGTGATATGTTCAAATCACAATAAGAAGTGAGAAATAAAAACCAAGATCTTTCGACCGTAAAACGCGGTCTTCAGAGTCACTACTGAACTGAGTTTTCAGTTCATTTGAGGTTTGACTCTGATGAAGACAGCTTGTTACACTTGAATGATCTTAGTCTTTTTTTTACTTATTTTTTATTGTCATTATGAACAATGATTGTTGTTTCACGTGTTTATTGTGAACTGTTATTATAAAACTGAAACGTTCTTTGCGATTCCTAGTATAGCGACTTTACTTTTTAGGTTTGTATATACAAAAGTTATGGCACCTTTCATTCCCAGACTACTGGAAGTTGTTTACACATGTGCTTCTCTGTTTAGAAGTTCTCAATAAGAAATCCATTCCGAATTATCAAACTATATTATTACTTTGTTCCATCAGTAGAAAAGGTCTCGAGATATGATGAAAAAACCAAGTTTTTGAGGAATATCGTAACAATAAAATGTATTTATTTATGTATGAATTGCTATCGTTAATTTAGTTGCTTATATATTGAATAATGAAATTTTAAACTGTCATTTAAAATATGTTTATTACAAACCAATGATTAAGGGATTCATATTTACTTTTTCTTGCTGACATAAACTACTGAGATTTTATTAAGGAAAAAAAATTGGTACGTTATGACATATATATACAAAGTTTATCGGGACTCGGTCAGTTCTTCAGGTTCAAGTTAAACTCTCACTGCCAACGTTTAGGTCTTTATTTAAAACCTTTTTCATAGGCAAAAGTATAAATTTTGAAACAGAAAAACTAAGTATTACATTACAAATTATTTTAGAAAGAAAAATAGTATGTGGATTTTAACGACTGTAGTCTGAATGAACACGTGACACTGAACTTTATTTGAACCTGAAGAACTGACCGAGTCCCGATAAACTTTAGTTTTGTTTCTATTCCACGGTAGATACATTTATCAATATATATCATATGTCACATATGATATCATATAATATATATATACGTTATAATTTTGTTTAATTCATATGATTTATTGAATAAGGCCACAAAAGTTACTCTGAAAGTAAAAAAAAATATACAATCGTTAATAATTATCAATGAGGTTCATTTAAGAAATAAAATTATCCGTTAACTGTTCAATTCCTTATAGTGTGGTATTTACTCATGTTAGAAAAAGTATTAAGTCTCCACAGAAAAAAGTTTATTAATAGAAACTAAACAATGCGTTTCGAACACTTATGTTCTTCTTTAGGTTACTTTTAACGGGAATAATATTGAAATGGCTTAAATTGATTCTTAACTTAAAAATACATACTGAGATATGTCTAATTTATACATAAAAGAGATTCTTAATTACCTGCTCTGCTGGGGTGGTTGTTCCTGTGTAACCTGAAGAAAAACATCAAGTGTTCGAAACGCGTTGTTTAGTTTTTAGTAATAAACTTTTTTGTGTGGAGACTTAATCCTTTTCCTAACATGAATAAAATTATCTCTTCATAAGGTGGTTTCAAATTAACCTGCCTACTAAGGAACGTCTATATTTCTCTTTATTATTCCTGGTGGCACATGTCAGGGGCAGTATTTTGAGGATGTAAAAACAGAAAAAATGAAAACAAAGGAAACAAAAAACCTGAAACTTTATACCAAAATGAGTTTTTAAGGTCGTAATTGTTTTTATGTTTTATATGCGTAATACAGTTTTAAAACGGATTTTTGAACTGTAATATATGCAAATCAAAAATTAATTTATTTTAAATTTTTCAGAACTATTTTTTTTAAAGTGTTTGAAAGTTTATTATATTTGTTTATATACATGGTCAGTTAATGTATATTTAACGATTTTTTTACGATTTGAATTATATGTTTTTATTTTGAAAAATCTTTGGTTTCTTTGATGATGACTGTGTATATATACGAATACTGTAATAAGATGAAAGTCTGGGAATAATAACAGCAGGCCAAAATTAGATCCCATATTTGTAATTCTATGAAAATAAATATTTTGAGGATTTTCTGGCAAAATTTAGGACTCCAAATATAGAATCAGTTTAATCATCAAACAATCAAACAAAAAGCCGGTAAACGGCTGACGTTATCACCTGCTAGGGGATCGGTTTAAACAATAAACAAAAAAATAGGGATTTTTTTAAAATTTTTCAACCAAACAAATCGGACAAATCGAATTACACAATTCGTTTTTCTTTCGAATTCAATCAGTGTAACAATTAACCTAAATTTGTATTTATAATTTCAAAAAACTAACTGTAATTGTATTTGTCAACTTAGTTACCAGTTTCAATTAACAAATTTATTTTTTATATTCATTTATATTATTGCTTTCTTCATCCTCTCGAGACTTCTTCACTGGTAATTCAAAAATAAAAAATTTAACACTTTGTGACTATCACATCGCTCACGTTTTTGTAAAATATACTTACATTGCTCCACTGCCTGACCATTCGAAATTGTAATTATGTTGTTCAAAAGAAATGTAATAAGGCCTGATTTTATCATGTACGATTACCAATATTTATCTAGATAAAATATATATATATATAGCCTAAATAAATTTATATTATAGAAAATAGATTAGTTTGTATTGTTGTAGAATTGTTATGAATAAAAAAAATGAAATCAAAGTAGATTTATTTAAAAATGGATAAAAAAAATATAAAAATGAAAAATTTATAATAATTACATTAAAATAAAATGTAATCTATTTGACAATGTAAATGATATTAGAAACAATAAAACAATACAAATTTATTGTTATAATTTTAGAAAGAAAAATGTGAATATAACTAATTTAGGATTATGCTAAATAAGTGTGAATGTTTGTTATGTAGACATGCCTGACCTAGAATGGTGTAGCACTGGAGTGTTAGTATATTCGATAGACTAGTATGATTCCAACTGTTTGGAGGCAAGGCACATTTTGATTGTATAGTACACATGAGAAATGCTATGTTGTTATAGCTTTAAAAAAAAATAGTCTATTTAATGTCGATATGTCTACAATTTTTACATTTTTCAAATACTGAAAACACCGAAGTTACTTTATTACATGACTCAGGGTGATTTCACCCTGCTTTGTTGACTCAGCTACACTACTGTGTTTGTGATTCTTCGAATTAGATGAATATCCATGAGAGTACAGTAGAACTTCGCTTATTCGTTCCAAAGACCGAGCTCGTATTACGAAGTAATTTCTCCCATTCAAGTTAATATAAAAAAAAACTAATAATTCATTCCATCCTCGAAATGTCGTTTTTAAGTTTATTTTTTTTAAACAGAAAATGTGCAATTCGAAAAAATGAATATTACTTAAACAAGAAATAATCATATTCTATTAATCTACTAAACGGAAAACGGAGACAATCTAGGTGTAAGGAAGACGGTCGCTCGTATTACAAATTCTTAAAAATGGTTACTCGTAAAGCGAACTGCTTGTAAATTGAGGCACTCATTTTACGAGGCTCTACTGCATATACTTTCAGGTGATTAATATAATACATTTTATTAAAAAAAAAACTAATTCAGCTATTATTCTATGAAATGACTGGATAACTTTAAAGACGAAGGAAATTAATAAGATGTGTAAAAAACGTTAGCTGTATTTTTGGTTATATAAAATAGCTTTTCTTACTCCACAACCACAAATACAACCATAATTCTTGGCACACTAGACCAGATACCATAAATAACCGAGTCTAATATTTAAACGCAACATTTGAAGTAAATAAAAGAGGTTATTTTAATTTTATATACAAATATATTATTTTTGTTTTTTTTTAGTAATCATTAAAATAAACACATGTTATAATAAAACTTCTTAACTTTCAATACATTTATCTTCTGTAATTATAGTAATTATTTAATTACGGATAAATGTGGCAATCCGGAAACACACAGGCAAAGGAGCGTTCTTATTTATATAGTTGATCCTAAATTCTTTGTTTTGTTTTGTTTTTTTTTTGTTTACTTTTAGACTTGCTGAGTGCTAGTTTACTATCTGGGACCTACCTCTCCCCAAATAATTAAAAAAACACAATTACGTCCGTGTAAAAATTCAAACAAATATGTATTTTATTTTTAAATAAACGAAAAGTATAAATATGAACTAATTCGATTACATTGACAACGTGATGTAGAAATGCAAAAATCTTTTTAAAACAATACAAAATATTTTTTGATTATCATTTTATAAATTACGCTGAAATATATTGTATAAGAATTAGTTTTGAATATAACATAAAAAAAAAGTTGTATTAGAACGTTTAAAAATATTGGAAGATATTTGACTTTATGTTTTAATTATTATGTTTGAAGTTCAAACTAAAGTAAGACTCTCGGATACCAAAAGGATATTTGTATCCTTCATATGTTGTTCTTTAACAAAAATGGCATAAAAAAATAAATAAATCAACAAAAAGTAAAGTTCGTTATAAATAATAAAGCTATATAAAATTATCTTTAACTGAACAATAATGAGGTGAAACGTTTGAATTAGAAAATTATAAAGCTATGTTCAATTAATATATTGACTTAGTTAATTCGTTCATTATCATATTGACAAACGTTTGTCTGTCTAAGGGACACAATCGTAGGCTTTTAACCTTCAGTGCTATACTAAACTCTACAGTTAACAAAAAGTGTTAAAATAACTGTTAAATGACAAAATTCCGTTTGTAATTTAACACTCATTTTAGTTATGAAGCAACCACATTTCAAGTAGAGCACCGTGCTTTACTCAACTTGAGGGCAGTAGGGTACACGAGTCATACACTGATGTGAAATTTCATCACCGGTCAGAGCTCAGCTAAGACAAACTCAAAATCGAAAATTGTTAATATACATTTCATAGAAGTCGAAAAAAGTAAGAAATGTTAAGAAATCAAGTGTAATCATTTCCTATAAAATGGGATTATTTCATTATAGCCTTCTTATTAAAAAATGACAGAATGTAGCGAAATGAAGTTAGCGAATAATATTTACGAAATTTATATTTGATGAAGATCAAAAGCGTGTTTTAAAATTAAGGGATATTGCTATTTTATATCTCTTCGTGTAATTGTCTATAAAATCAATTATAATAACATGATAAAAATATGTCATTGTATTTATATGAAGTTTGTATTGATGCAGTACTGAAAATGTAGGCGAGATGTTGCCTTAAAAATGCTTTTTTTTGAGAAGTTTTTGACTCAGTGCCAGAGCTCAATAATGAAGAATATATGTGGTCCAGATAAGAAATCTTTGTGTTTTGTTTCTCTGAATTTCATGTTGCTTTTATAGTGTTATTGTTATCGCTAATAATTTAAAGGACAGTTAGGTTTTGTTGGTAATGGAGTTGATTTGAGAACTTAAATCCGTTTTAAGAAAGTCCTGGCATTCATGCTGTCTACGAATGTCTACTCAGTGAAACTATCTTACCCAAATAATTTAATTATGAATCGAAGTTCATAAATATATATAATCATCAACCTAAACTATAAGAAGTAGAACTGTTAAATCATTGATTAATGGTTTAGTTTCATAGATAGCAATTGAAAATTGTTTGATATGGTAACTAGAATCACAAACAGACCTGAAACTTTGTCTGGCTGAGTACAAACTTAAACAAATCTCTTGACAACTCTAATATTAACTTCAATCGCGATGTTTTGACATGGTAACTAGAATCACAAACAGATCTGAAATTAAGCGTAGCAGAGTACAACACTAACGAAATCCCTTGACAACTCTAATATTAACTTCAATCGCGATGTTTTGACATGGTAACTAGAATCACAAACATACCTAAAATTTGTTGTTGCTGAGTACAAAGTTGCACAAATTCTTTGACAGTTCTATTATTAAACTGATGCATGATGCAACCAGAAAGATAAATTTGATATATACTGAATACAACTATAATTGGTGGTTAAACATTTTGGTGATCCAATACTGGCTTAATAAAATATATAATATTTAAAGAACTAATTTACATTGGATTGTATGAACATTTTCTGTATGAACATTTGTATGCATACAAAAAGAAAAGATCACCTGGTTTTAAAATTCAGAGGACTGCAACAATATCTGTTTACCAATGGCCTATAAAGTTCAAACAAGCAGAGGATAGTAAAACTTTGTTTTTTATTCTAGTTTATCAAAATAACTAAAGTAACTTTGAATGATAACAAATTTGGAAACCCAATATAAAAATCAAACTTTATGTGCCGTAGGAAACAAACACCTGTTCTAAAAGTCATATCCAATTCTATACAAATACCTTCTTTTGAGCCACCAAACGTCAACCACGTGCTTCTTTACGAATAAAAAAAAATACCAAAATTTTATAAAAAGATATTTTTGCACAAAATTTAAACATAATATAATTTATATTTTTTTTTATAACATATTCATATTCGCCATGTAAAAAATACTATTGAAGAAAATAATATATATACTTATATATATAAAAGATTGTTAATGAATAAACAATTAAATGGTTGTATAGAAATAGATTATTAAATTGACGTCAGAACACTGTTAGTGTATAAAATGTTTATATGGTTAAAAAAATAAATTTACTGAATTTTATATTCTTTCTATTCCCTGGAAATTCAACGGCACATATATTACAAGACAGTAACGACAAATAACTTATTTGTAGAAAACAGATTGGTCACTATCAGCTTAGATGACCAAAGAGCAGACGTTGTTTACAATTTTATTATTATTATTATTATTATTATTATTACAAGATATTATTATTATTATTACAAGATATTATTATTACAAGATATTATTATTATTATTATTTTTGCGTGGTTATAGCACTTCGTCTTAAAAAAAAACTATTCTACTTCCCCTCTTCTGTACTAAAGTACCCCAGCAGTTAGCATCAACGCCTCCAATAAGCTCAGCACTTTTGCTGGTTCCAGCGGTAAAAGTTTTTTTATGGTTTTGTTGAGTGTCCCGAAGCACCTACCTCTGTGCAGCAAAATGCCTTACAGTCAGTCAGCAGGTGCAACGGTGTTTCTTCCTCTTTTTTGCAGAATCTGCACAAACCATCATTGATAATATCCATTCATACTCCTTACGTTTTGGGAGAAAGTAACTTCCTTTCTCCTTTTTCGGGACGGTGTTCTTCGGTTCCTTAGGTGCACTTTTGGGAGGTTGGCTCCCACTAGTTAGCACTTTTGGACCCTCTGCTCTTCAGGAGAATGGTCACCAGACTTTCTTCTCCTTAGTATCGTACAGGGGAAAATACCTGAATTTCTATCGGTGGTATTTTGTGTGTCCACTTCGGCAGAGCACTGCATACCGGAGTAAGGCTATTTACTCAAGAGGGTCGCCTGATACCCTTGAGACTCCGTTCATAATACAGTCACCCCTGTATTATCCATCCTTCGGCACGGATTACATAACACGTGCGATTGGGGCTGAGATAAAAGAAGGGGCTTTCGGGATTAGGAAGGATTTTAGGAAGGATCTTTAACTTTAACAATCACATAGCAGAGCTGGGTTTATTCCTGGAGGATATTCCCTGAAGGTGGCCAGGCCCAGCCCCTGATCACCTTCTCCTCCTCCTTCGGTTGTCCCTACATATAGCAGGTTAACAGGGTATCCTCGTGAAGCCCGAAAGTCTTGAGTGTTAGAGACTATTAGAGGCGCTTAATCACTCCATTACTTCCCCAACGCCAAAAATATTAAAATTTTAAAGATGACTCTGTCAAGATGATTTGACAATACACTTTTAAGAAGAAGATATTAAAAAGGTCATATTCAAACACCTATTTCTGAATGAACTTAGTGCGTAATAGAGACAGAAACAAAGAAACAAATTTTTGAAGGTTTGTGAATAGAAATAGAAGGATTTAATAGTTAAAAAGTAATTTGCTAATTCTGTATGTACTCTGCAACTGTATTAGAGGCGACCACAGCTCAAAAACAGCGCGTGATGAGATAGTCTGCACACACCTCATAAGAATATATGAAGAACTGTAACAACAGTCACACGCACACACACACTCATTCACACACACAGACACATACACACACACACACACACACTCACTCACTCACACACACACGTACACTCACACACACACACAACCAGACACACACACACACACACACACACACACACACACACACACACACACACACACACACACACACACACACACAAATATTTAGAAAGAACAGTAAGGCATGTGATCTATGGTGCTCCTAAGTAAATAAATCGCTTAAAAAAATGTTTAAAAAATGTATACATTTATAAAAAAATGTATTATAATTTGATAATAATTAAAAAAATTATTATTTTATAAAAAAAATTATAATTTATCAGTAAAAATTTTATAAAAAATGTATTTACAGGAAGACTGCTTTCAGAACACAGAAGCTTTTCTAAACTTGAAGTATAAGGTAGAGGGTAGAAGAGCCTTGGTGAACCACTTTTGTAATCATTGGTTTAGAAGTTAGTGAATATTTTTGCTAGTTTTTAGGGAACCTTCACTTCTGGCTGAGAAGTGTTTTTTTTTTTTTAGTTTGAGAGGTAGAAAGAAAGTCTTGGATGATATATAAATACTGTAATTAAAAGGTATAAGGTACAATGACTGGTAATGAGAAGTTCATAGCTTACAAGGTACAGCGCAGACAATCGAGAGTGAAATGGATTATGGGTGATTCGGCGAAGACAGTACGAAAGACAGTGCCGCAAGAGATTGGACTACCACCAGCCAGCTGGGTATTGGTCAGGGGTGCCGGTGTCACAGTAGGGGTAGTTAGGGCAGGCGGCAGGGTTGACGTTGGCGGGGTATCCAGGGTGGGTATAGGCGACGGGGGTGTGCAAGGCCATGATGACGTTGTTACAGTATGGGTAGTTGGGGCAAAGAGCTGGGTTTACTCCTGGAGGGTATTCCCTGACAGCCTGAACGGCCACGGCTACTACCAGCAGGCTAAGCAACTGAAACAAAAACATATTCAGCATAATATATCGGAGTCTCATCAAACATTTTAGCTTACAGTCAGAATGAGTATTTGGAGAACATACAAACTTTAAATACTCGTACATAAAGAAGTAAACTTATCGGACCACAGTACTATACCCGTTTTATATTCATGGACAATTCCATCACTCGGAGTAAAAGATTAATAAATTAAAGGGATTCAGCAATGAGAAATAGTCTCAAATTTGCTACAATATCCAAATAAATCAAAGCAAGATATTTGGTTAACAATTTTATTTCTAAAAGTAAATAAACGTAAATAAATTTTATAAAATATTTGTCTTGTAAAATTTTATATACTAAAATTTTAAATAAATTTTATCTTGGACCCGTCATGTCCTTACCATTGATTCGAGAAATTTATATTTCTATGATCCTCTTAAAGATTTTTTGGAAGAACTTTTATTTTTCAAACACTTTTGGAAAAATATCGTCTTGAGAAATCACTTTGAGAAGTGGTTTATTCCCCACTTTATGGGGTTTATATGCCCCCTACCCTCCCATGCGCATAAACAATAATACCGTAATTATACAATAATACTGAATTTAATACAGTTGTATCGCAAACCTTAAGATTTCAAAATAACGACTAATTAGAATAAACAATAAGAACGACTACATTGTACAAAATAAAAGAATAAAACTAACTTAATTGTTGTCAAAACAGCAACTCTTACGTTCTAATGGATCTGTTGTGAATTTTATTTCAGCTAAACGTTTATACGTTTATTTTTAATTTCAGTATAAAGTAATGTTCTTTCTTAAACACTTTACACAGATTATTTTCTAAATGATAACAAATTTGCGGTTATTTGTTTTTCGATTCTTATTGAATGTGTTATATCATAGTGCATTCTATGATGGTTAATTAAAAAAAAAGAAACGTTAGAAAAAGACTAAAATGTCAGCGAAAAAAAACACTACATTTTGAAAAGTGAGTCTTTGTTATGTTTCTGTCGATTTATCACAGTTTATTTTAAGTGTAATCTGTCCCGCCGAACTGCATTTTTTTTTTATCAGATAATAAATACATGTATATTTATAAAAAAGGTTTCACACAAAAACGTGAAATAACAATCAATGGTCTATTATTGTTATTTCTTATTCACATTCATTATTCACATTTCACTCTGTGAAATGGAAGAACAAGATTAAGATTTTCAACCGTAACAAGCGGTCTTCGTCAGAGTCAAAAACCCAACTGACTAGTTGAAACTATTATAGATATGACTATATATTATATCTGACTACATAATCAGATATATGATAATCAGATTATATCTGATATATAATTATATCTGAATATAAATTTATTATATCTGACTATATAATCAGCTGGGTTTTTGACTCTGACGAAAACCGCTTGTTACAGTTGAAAGATCTTAGTCTTGTTTCCCATTTCATATTGTGGTTTGATCATTGATTGTTATTTCACATGTTTATGTGAAATTTTGTATATATTTATAAGTATATATACACATTTATAAATATTAATAAAAACATCGACTATGAAGTGGCACCAAAAAAAAACTTTTCGACAAGGCTCAGTCAGTTCTTCAGGTTCAATTTAAACTATCATTGCAAAATTATTTCCTAATATTTAAAACCTTTTTTATAGGCAGAAGTAAACAATGTTGAACAGAAAAACATTATTTTAAATAAGTGACATCATGTTTAGTCAAACAAGACAGTTGTTGTTGAAATTTGCAATTTTTTTTCTTTCTAAAAAATCTCTAATATAATACGTACTTTTTCTCTTTCAAAAATTTTAAAATTTTTAAAATGAAACCTATGAAAAAGGTTTCAAATAAAAAAACTAAAACGTTGGCACTGCGAATTCAAGAACCTGAAGAACTCGTGTTAAATTTTTATCAAGTCCTGATAAAAATTTTATTTCGTGAATATATATTATTTATTTAATATGAATATATTATGAATATAGATTTATAATATATTTATATTATATTTTCATATATAATAATTACAATACTATATACTATGCAGCAAAATACTAACTGTCCTTAAGGTAACACGTCAAATTTATAATAAAACTCTTAAACTTAACTCTTTAAGTAGAATAATTTACTCCATTTTTGTCTCTTGACATACTACAAAATACAGATAAAGAAATTTATATATTTATGAGACGAACAAAAAATTAAAGTAAACTTAAAAATCATAAGAAAAGAATATATATGGTGAAAAAATTGAATAAAAATAAAGCGCAAAATATATAGAAAAGCTGATATAGTCAGCTAAGTGTTCGACTTGTTCGGTACGTCCTACCAAAACAACTTGTCCTTGAGTGAATCATACAGTCTCTTCATCTTATCTTAAACTCTGACGAAAACTAGTTATGACGGTTGAAAGATCTTAGCCTAGTTTTTGAATACTACTTACTACGGTTTAGATGTTGATTGAACCGTCTTCAAGAGAGATAAGAGAGGGAATCGAAGCACACTGGTATAGAAACGGTTGGTGACCCAACCGTTGGAGTCTCCAACCGTCTCTGTACCAGTGCGCTTGGTTTCTCTCTCTTATCTCCTCTGAAGACGGTTCAAACCAAAAATTAGAGACTGTAAGTGTGTGTATCAATATCTCTACGTTTATTTAACTATCTTGAACTAACTATATATTTTATTTACCAACATTGAACTCAATATATATTACATATATATATATATATATATAAGTTCAGTTGCATAATGTGCTGAATCTATCTTATTAAATTTCTTACAACTTGATTTTCTTACTTTTTCTAAACCGCAGTGAAAAATGTAAAAACGGTAAAAAAGAACCTTCATAAGAGTTTATGTTTGAACTAACGAAAACAAGTTCTTTTGATCGAATGATTTTAGTCTTATTTCTGATTTTCTTATCATGCTTTAGACTTTGACATACATACATATATATATATATATATATATATATATATATATATATATATATACAACATCCAAACTACTAGATGAAATAAAAAAAAAAACAAGATCTTTCAACGGTAACAAGCGGTCTTCGTCAGAGTCAAATCCCAACTTTATGGAATCTTGTTATGTATATATACAAACAAGAGCCAATTCTCGGCCAACGTGTGTTCCCTTTGGGACTGCTACTGCAACCTAACCCTAACCTATGCATATATACAAATATATTTGTATTGGTTAAGGGTATATATATATATATATATATATAATATAAAGATTTCACATAAACACGTGAAATAACAATCAATGATCAAACCACAATAAGAAAATGGGAAAACAAGACTAAGATCTTTCAAACTGTAACAAGTGGTCTTCGTCAGAGTCAAATCCCAACTTTATGGAATCTTGTTATGTATATATACAAACAAGAGCCAATTCTCGGCCAACGTGTGTTCCCTTGTGGGATTGCTACTGCAACCTAACCCTAACCTATGCATATATACAAATATACTTATATTGGTTAAGGGTATATATATATATATATATAAAGATTTCACATAAACACGTGAAAGAACAATCAATGATCCAACCGCAATAAGAAAATGGAAAAACAAGACTAAGATCTTTCAAACCGTAACAAGTGGTCTTCGTCAGAGTCAAAATCCCAACTCAGTTACAAAAATACAAAATTTTACACTTTACAAAAATTCTTAAAGAAATTTATATACATAAAATTAAAATCTTATATATATATATCTATATATTTTAATGATTATTTAATATTTATTTCATTGTTAATATAAAAATTATTAGATATAGTGTTATAATGTAATACTATGAAATTACTACAACACTATGTAACACTTCGTGAAAATTTCTATAAACTTTCAAATAATGGCAATATAAACATAACGTGTTTTGACTTTTTTTTAAAAAGTGTTTTATGTGTTTGTAGATACTTCGTTTTGGTAACACTGCTTAGCTTGAAAATACACTAGAATAGAAGGCAAAAGCGTGTAGTTGGTACGACTGTATGGATAGATATGAAGTACCTACCAGCTTGATCATGTCGAAGATGAGATGGTTTCTGTCTGTTGACTGACTTGTGTGTGCCGACCTCAAAGACGGGTCCCTTCTTATATAGCTCAACCACACCCACTTGAGGCGTGGTCAGTCATCACTTACTCCCTCTTTGGCATCTTCTTCTTCTTCTTTGTACTGAAAAAACAGTGCAAAAAATGAAGTCAAACCAGTACACTTCCTCATTAGCTGAAGATGATTATTCGTGTTTATGGCAATTTACATCGAAATTACATTTGACATCGACACATATCTCTCACTTGTATTAAACTATCTGCGTGCGTCATTGTATTGAACTATCTATTAAAAATGATTGTGCGTCTGTCTGTCTGTACTCAGATTTAAAAACCATACATCCAATAGCTGGAAAAATTTGGGAAATTATTAGGTATATCCGCGGGAAGGTTTATGTAATTTTGTTTAAAATCCTGAGTTGTGGTTCAGGTGCTCCCGAGCAAATTATAAAAACTGAAATTTTGTTTTGGAATAATAAATCACCTGCCTAAACCTCTTAAATAGAGGTTTATTTAAAAAAAATTTGAAATGTTCTATTGAGTTAAGATGATATGTTAGAACTATAAAATTGTTAAATGTAAAAAAATTAACTGTAATGAAACATATATTTTCTTGCATTCCTTGGTGTGATGGATAGTTGTCGAACAAGTGTTTGACCAATCAAACAAAACGTAAGTTCCATCATCCTTCTATGAAATATAAATCCACTTGCGTATTGTTTGTTTACTTTTTATTTTCTCGATTTTAGTTAAGCTATTGGTGTTATTCTATCTGTACTTAAACTCTTTGATTTGAACATTAGTTTCAATATTGGTTCTTGTAATATTCATGTTGTAAAACCTGATGATGACCAGTCAGGTCGAAAGTTCGGATTAAACAACTCAAGTTCTTTTGTGTTCAAAGTATTTTTTAACATGTCCTTGGGAGAGTTGCTTTTTCAGTTGCCTCTGCAACACCGTAAAGTGTTTAGAAGAAAAGAACACGTCTTAAAAAGATCGTCAACACTGAAGTTGCTTTGGTTTTCAATGATATTTGCATAAAGGAAGATTTGCTGCCCATTTACAGGAATATATATACAATTAAAAGAAACGGTCCAGCGGACTTTTTTAAATAAAATAAATTGAAAACGAAGGAAACACACAGAAAGACACAGACATAACTCACATCGAAATATCGAAATATCGATGTGAGTTATGTCTGTGTCTTTCTGTGTGTTTCCTTCGTTTTCAATTTATTTTATTTATAAATATATATATAAATATTGATAAAAGTATCGACCGTGGAATAGAAACCAAACTAAAGTTTATCGGGACTCGGTCAGTTCTTCAGGTTCAAATTAAACTCTCATTGCCAACGTTTCGGTCTTTATTTTGAAATAGAAAAACCAAGTAAAGTACTTAGTTTTTCTGTTTCAAAATTTATACTTCTAAAAAGAAAGTAATGTAAAGTAAAGTACTTAGTTTTTCTGTTTCAAAATTTATACTTCTGCGTATGAAAAAGGTTTTAAATAAAGACCGAAACGTTGGCAATGAGAGTTTAATTTGAACCTGAAGAACTGACTGAGTCCCGATAAACTTTAGTTTGGTATATATATATATATATATTACTATCATAAGATTTCTATCATACTCGGTAAAGAAAGAAGTCGTTTTCAATTTTTGCAACCCCATATTTCCTTTATTTTTACTGTTTTTACATACCATGGTCATTTTAACTAATATAAAATAAAATGCTTAAATATAATTCTAAAAATTAATTAAGAAAATAATTTAATAAATAAAAAATGAAAAATAAATTTTTGAAAATATACAAATTAAATTAAATATAATTTAAAAATAAAACAAATGTTATATAAATATGGAAGAATATTGTAAGTTTTTCAGTTTTACAAATGAACTACGTATCTAGAGGTGAATAAGATACGGAGACTTACAATGGCCAAGGGAGTTTTTTCTGTTTTGATCAAATTTTTTATCAATTATGCTTATAGATGGGGGGAAAGTCATATCACCCATTTTTGATTTTAAATGTGACAAACGGAAAATGTTTGAGAGTGTGAGGAGGATGGCGGGTTATTTCGTATCTGTATTTGATCTGTGACCTACGAATATATGCGCTTCGTATAACTGCACGTCGTAGCAGTTACAGAGGAGGCACAGGCCTTCTACTGCTTGATTACTCTGCTACTCTGACTTGGATTGCCAGTAATTCATGTCAGTTATTAAGTTCATCTGAACAGTAATACCGTCTTATTTGCAGTCATGTGGTCTTATTGTTCATAGTTTTACCGATATTCCCGCAACAGTATAGATTTCTTGAGAGTATTTCCTGACAGTTTTTTTTTTGCAATTCCAGATCTTAATTTCTAGAATACGCAATGGTAATAAGCAGCTATGATAGTGCGCTGGTCTTCTAGAAAGTCTATCAAGATGACACCTTCAGCATTCTAGAAAATTATAGATATAAAGTTGATCTTTGGACATCAAGTTTGATTAACCCCCCCCCCCCCCACGGACTCCGAGATAGCTAATACTTAGATTGAATTTCGTACTCTGGATCATACTTGTAGATTCAGGTCTCATCAGAAGTCACAATGATAGGCATTTTTATGACCTGCCTCAAGCTGGATTAGTAGATTGATGGTACATTTAATTTTTTAGAATTAGTAATAATACATTCCGTCATACCTCGTAAAGTCTCTGAAAAGCTCGACCGGTTTCGCGTCCGTCTGGATCCCATCTTCAAGAGCACCTAACTCTATCTCTGAAGATGGGATCCAGACGGACCCGAAACCGGTCGAGGTTTTCAGAGACTTTACGAGGTATGACGGAATGTATTATTACTAATTCTAATATTACTAACCTCAGTGGAACTAACCCATTAACTATATTTAATTTTTTATTATTTTTTTAAGTTTGAGGCGTAATGCCTGTGGGACCCATCTGACACTGAGCTTATAAAGCCTCCAACAAGTCCTCTTCAGCATATACATCTACCATCAAAAAATTTTCAGAGAGCAAACATAGTAAAAACTGACAAGCTAACATAAAAGTAATGGAGAAGGAAGGTAACAAAACAGCTGGAAACTCAATATGACAGTACAGCTTGATAAGAAGAAATACCCTATAAAATCAAAACAAAGCAGGTCCAGCAGTAAGAAATAGAATTATAATTCAATAATAATTAAAAGAGAAGAAAGAAAACAGAATATTAAGCTATACTATTTGAATCAATAATCTGGTCAGAGTTCATGTCCAAAGCTACTCGTACATTTTCAATATCACCCCCAGTTCCAATTTGCTTAACCATCCCTGATTTATATTGATTAGTTTTTCAAAATGATAATTAGGGCAATTTCTACTAGGTTCAACATCAGATGAGAGAAATATCATGGAATCTTCCCATTTTATGGAATGATTGTTTAAATCAATATGTTGAAACAAATCACTTGGCTCTTCCTTTCTCCTAATAGAATATTTATGTTGTTTCACTCTAGTAAGTAAACTTTTGCCCGTTTCTCCAACATATGTATATAATAATTTTTTTGTATCTGGTCTCAGTCAGTTCTTCAAGTTAACCCGAGTATTGATAAAAAAAAATTTTATTTTGTTTCTACTTTACGGTCGATACTTTTTATCAATATGTATATGTATATCAATATTGTTTTTTTTTTTAGAATAGGGATAAAGAATGCTTATGTAATTAGTCAGTAATATGCATAAAGTTATGGAGATGTTGTTCAGTAATTGCAATAAAAGATTTTGTAATTTCCGCCAAAGTCCTTGGATACCCGAAGTCCTTCAAATGCCCTACAACTCACGTTAATCTGTCTCGCTCATCCTGTGGATCTCATACGATATTATATCGTATATTAACCAGTTAGTCGTCTCTTATATCGTATATTAACCAGTTAGTCGTCTCTTATATAGTCAACTTACAATCAGATTTACTTTAATTATTTATAATATTTCAACTACATGAATTTAAAATCATTTAATATTGAATAAACAACAATAAATAGGTTAAAAGTATTTAATAATATAATAATTAAGCTAGTAATTCAAAACAAACAACGAAAAAAATTACTTTAATTTTGCTTACTTTATTTTTAAAACTTTTACCTGTCCTACTAATTTAACAATTTACCCAAATGTAATGAAGCCTTTTATTTTCATATACTATATATGGAGTCTTTGTTTTGGTCGTTAACAAACAAATTATTAAACACACTCTCACACATACATACATAAACACACACACATACACACACACACACACACACACACACACACAAATAAATATTTATATGTATATATATATATATAGGTGTTTTCTCTAATCGGGATTCGGTCAATTTTCTAGGATAAAAAATTAAACTCTCGTTTAAACCGACGTTTCGGTTTTATTTAAAACCTTTTTCTTAGGCAGAAGTAAGGATTTTTTAACAATTCTCAAAAAAATAAATTAGATTTTTTTTTAGGAATATCTAATGTTTTTAGAGAACGATGGAGAAGAAAAAGAAAAGCAGAACTCTTCTTCTTCTTTTCCTGATGATGACGAGGTCAAAAAGTTAAAATGAGTTGTTTCTATGTGTTCTTTTCTTGTAATCGTTTAATCCTTTAAATATATTAATTCAGAAAAGATAACTTGTGCACACCATCATTATAGTTCATATTACAATTATAATACTTATATATTTCAAATTACATAGTTGTATATTTCAATATGCAATACATACAACATACAAATATTGTATATTTCAAATTACAACTATACTTATAACAACAATTTACGAGTATTCATCAATTTTTTAACCAAATGGTTAAGATTTACTAACGAACATCATGTTCCTACCCTGGAATAACAAACTGCACAGGACATAAGAAAAAAAAAACTTCATAAAACGACTTCTAGGATCTCAAAATATGTAATTCCGTCAAAATCTCGAGATCGAATTTTTTCACGATAACTATAATTTACTTACTTATAGTACAGTAAATTATTAAAAAAACAATACAACAAATCTAGTGAAGAATACATACATACATCTAAAGTGAAGAATAATGAGAAATTTTTTTACTTTCCATCTTTTTGATGGATTTGACCTCATGGTGGGCCGTTTGTGGCCTATGGGCCGTATGATTGATACTCCTTCAAGAGCCACCTAACTTTGATTTATTATTATTGATTAGTTATAATACCATGTAATATAACTTTATTATATTTTTTTGTTAGCTAATGAGAATTAAGATAATATAGCTAACCCTTATTTTCTTTAACTAATTAAAGAAAGCAGTATCATTCATATACAAGCAAACATTAAATAAACAATGTTTCTGTGATATAAATAGTAGTAGGAACAATATAAAAACGATTAAAATAATTTAATTTAGTGAATAAAAGAATCTAGCCTCTTCCGGAAATGAAACAAATTATATTAACAAATATTAATTAATTCCTTATTGAATTATATCTGTCTACTTTATTTCAAGGAAATTAGAAACAGAGGAATTTCTATTGATGGGCATTAGAATTATAAGCCGAATAGGTTTTATCCTTTCAAGGTAATCGAGAAACAGAACCAACTGACAAATAACTGGCCATAATTCACCATTATATAAAGCTAATGATACAGCAGTCCAGTTAATTTGTATTATCAATAGGCTTAATTTAAATTCCTCTTTAGCGCAACATATTGATTTCTTGTTACGTGACCAACTTAATCAATGCTTATTACGGTAAGCTTACCGATTAATTAAGATTAATATATAAAATAATATAGGAGAATAGAACAATTAAAAAAAAATGAATAGTTCCTTTTCTAATTCAGTAGCTATAACTATAATATTACAAACATGCATTATTTTTCCATAACCTTAGGGTTTATTAAAGGTTCAAAATTGAAAAAAATTTTTGAAAAATAATAAATGAAATCATCGCACATCACAAAATATAAATTATCTTAAAACGATATTTTTTCTTACATATTCCTGACATTTTTTTACATGTGTCTGACATTTTTCTTATAAAATAAGTATATTTTCAAGTTTTAAACCAGAAAATTTGTCTTAAATTGTCAACATAGATGGTCATCAGATAAACTATGTAAGAGAACAAAAGTCATGTTTTCCTGTAAAAGAACACGAAATCTACACTTTCGTGAATTTTTGGTTTGACTTCAAATTTTTTTTAAACTTTTTTTTAAAAATTATATATATACGTAGAAAAATACATTTACAGTTTTTAATTTTCGTTTGAATCATCAAACATGAGAAAAGAAATTGGGATACCAAGCGCACTTGCAACACTAGGAGATCAACAGTGTTGTTACACGCGTGCCCAGTTCAAGAAAAGTAAGAATAATAAACTAAAAAAAGTGAAGAAAGTAAAAAACTTAAAAATAAAATCATAATTAATACGGCACTGTAAAAATAAATAAATAGTAGGGGAAATTATTTTTTTTTCGAAAAAGTTAATTTAATTATATGAAAATAGTTAACATTATTGGGGGCCAGGGTAGGCCAATAGGTTGCACGTTTGGGCATTTACTTTGTATGCGAAGAGAAACGGAACGAAGAAAGGATTTTTAATGTGTGGAAGATGGTAGCTATTAAAGTAAAGGGAGTTGGGAATTGATAGATTTTGTTTAGAGAAAGGTAGTAAAAGATGTATTCCCTTATAACAAACCACTCTATTTATACGGTGCTTAGTGGTTAGGTCAGATTAAGTGGATTTGCGTTGATTCCCTGTGTTCTGAGGTGGATTCTACTAACTGAGTTGACTCCTCTACAGCCATTTTCAGATTCATAATAATAAATATTATTGTTGACCTCAAACTAACCCAAGGATCAACTCCAACTAACTTCATTCACAACACCTTATAAACATCCTATACAACTAAAAACAAATAAATATATAAAAAGATTTCACATAAACACGTGAAATAACAATCAATGATCAAACCATAATAAGAAACGGGAAAACAAGACTAAGATCTTTCAACCGTAACAAGCGGTCGAAAGATCTTAGTCAAAAACCCAACTGACTCAGTTGGGTTTTTGACTCTGACGAAGACCGCTTGTTACGGTCGAAAGATCTTAGTTTTGTTTTCCCATTTCTTATTGTGGTTTGATCATTGATATATATATATATATATATAAAGATTTCACATAAACACGTGAAAGAACAACCACTGAAATAGTTTCAGTGAGACCCTGAAGAAGACAAGCTGTTTTGGTTGAAAGATCGTATTCCAATGTATGAATTTATAAATTATTAGTTCTGCAATCCGTAATTGTGTGGTATTTATTCATTCTGAGGTTAAATGGATAAACAAACAAAAGTCTCCACACAAATGAAGTTTATTCAACAGCAACAACGCGTTTTGAACACTTTGTGTTCATCATCAGGGAGACACTATAATACAAATTATATCTATCTAATCAGTTACTAAATTAGAGTGAAATAATAAAATTAAATTAAGAGAATTCAAGACATACCTAAGGATGTGGTGCTGAAGCACTGAATGCTGAACACCCCTTCAGTACCATATCCTTGGGTATGTCTTGAATTCTCTTAATTGAATTTTATTATTTCACTCTAATTTTATAACTGATTAGATATAATTTGTATTATAGTTTCTTCCTGATGATGAACACAAAGTGTTCGAAACGCGTTGTTGCTGTTGAATAAAACTTCATTTGTGTGGAGACTTTTGTTTCTTTATCCATTTAACCTCAGAATATGAATTTATACTGTGATTTGGACATTCATTTATATGTATATTTATTTTATATGTACACTGTAAAATCTTTGTATTTATATATATAACATAAAAAGACATAGAAATAATTGAAAAAACTCACATCGACATTTCGATGATCGTCGTCATGAGAGACGAATATCACATGGAATGTTTAGTTATTTCTAATCTTCTCATGAGAGTTATGGTTCGATATATTGTTAACAAACAGTTTTGATCGCTCAGAGTTCTACATATTCAGTGTATGTATATAAGTCATTTCTTTTGAACACGATGCAGAAATTAGAGAAAATTATTATTGTTTATTTCATTTTTATATTAATAAGTTTTAGGTTGTAATTATTATATAAATTTCATATTATTGGTATAAATAGGCAGCAGATCTTTCAAACATGTATCATTAAAGTGGAACCGTAGTCTCTGCACTATCTTCAGACTGAGAGATTCGATTCTACGAATTAACCTCCTGCTAACAGGATTTAACTGGAAAAGGAGCTGGCCAAGTGACATGCTATACGAAATCAATCAGTCAGAAAAGATGGATTATTTTTTTTTTATATAAATAAATTGATAAATAACAAGGAAGGGTAAATTAATTTGGAAAGAAAATAAAAATATACAAAGTAGTTAACGTAAAATAAAGTGTTGAAAGATAATAAGAAGTAATAGAGGAGGTGGTTAAAAATAAAGAAGTCAAGTTTTAATGTTCTACATTTTATATTAAATATACGTGTTTTCACTTATCAAAACACCAATGTTAGATACAAAAATGAATACTGAATGTGTGTTAAAGCACGTAACAATGTTGACTTAATAGAGTTGGGTGGGATGAATGCCATGTTTTGAAACAGTAAACAATAGAAACAAAGGTCCAAAGTACATTCGAACAGAGCAATGACCTTGCCCTCTAGAAAGACGGTCTCATATTCCTCCTCCGTCTTCATGTTAGTGAAATCGTCATCAAATACTACGGAATCCAAATAAATTATGCACTTTAACTTTTTTTTATTATTTATGCACATAAATTAGGTTTTTTAACTTACCAGCAAATTCTAAATCCTCAACTAAATTGATCAACCTGTATTCAACTATTGCTATATGCAGCTAATGTGCATATTTCTGAAAAGTATGAAACATTACACACTCACACACATACACACACACATACACACACACACACACACACACACACAAACGATTGCGCACAAATACAAACACATGAACACACAGACACACTTTATAATATATTCATTCGTATTTAGAACTAATATTTCATATTTGAATTAATATTTAGAATTCAAATTCATTCATACGCACACAAATATATATATATATATATCAGCTCAAAAACGAAGAAAAGCAACACACAGAGAAAGAAACACACTTACAAACTCAAATTTTTGGATGATCCGTCTTCAGGAGAAAATAGAAAAGCCAACCAAGCACGCCGGTAACACAACGGCGGGAAACCGTCCCGGCCGAAGAAATCATTATATTTCTTCCAACGTTTCGGTCGTCTTCCAAAACGACCGAACGATTGAAAACCAAATGTATGATGAGTTAATCTACCTAGTTCCTTGTGAATTTAAAAACTATTAAGGGCTTTGGAATAGTTATTCAAAAAAATTAATTTAAAAAACCATAGGCCGTAAATTCAATCTGACATGTATTAAGGAAGGACTGTTTCCTAAATATTCGAATCTCCTGATGACGACTATGGTGGAAATATCGATGTGAGTTATGTCTGTGTCTATAAGTGTGTTTCCTTCGTTTTGAATTTATTTTATATATATATATATATATACTTCGAATAAAATGAAAGGTCCATATAAACAATAAACACATTAACATATAGGAAAGAATAGAGAAAATCACTACACAACTCACTTCGATATTTCGACATCCGTCGTCATCAAGAAAAAGTACGAAGTATTGGCTAGTTTTCAATTAGGACGACGAAATATCGAAGTGAGTTCTCTAGTGACTTTCTTTATTCTTTGCCATATGTTTATAATATATATATATAAGCAAAGGAGCTACTGGATTAAGATGCTGAATTAGGTTTTAGTCTTATTGATGATGCATCCTTTGAAAAACCAATAGGACGACTCCAGCAATGTACGAGGTATAAGGAAGCTTATGATAATATTATCATTACTAATCTCTTTGGTACAGATAATATGCAGGTGTATAATTTTTGTTGGTATGCTTGGCTTTGCATATAAAGCCAACATCATTATATTTAGTAATAAACAAAGGTAAACAGTTGAGAACAATAGCCCATCGAATCGGTTAAAACTTCCTTGAATATCAGCTAGTTAAATTACGTGATTGTGAAACAAAAAAAAAAAGGGATTGGAATAGTGGAGTATTAATGAGAAGAAGGAAGCATTGGGAGGAATGTTATAGGAAGAGAGAGAGAGAGAGAGAGAGAGAAGAGGGAGAGAGAGAGAGAGAGAGAGAGAGAGAGAGAGAGAGAGAGAGAGAGAGAGAGGAGGGAGGAGAGAGAGAGAGAGAGAGAGAGAGAGAGAGAGAGGGAGTGAGGGGAGGGAGGTAATGAGGACTGATAAATAAACAATATACTACTCACCTTGACGACCTCCTACGTGGGGAAAGCATCGCAAAGCTATTGTCTGAAAAACAGTCTGCAAGAACTGTCAAAGTCATGACATTGTCTTTAGCCTGTGGCCTTCTCGAACCGGACTAGTGGAATCATGGAAAAACACACTAAATCAATCAGAGCTGACAAGTTAGAGACCAAGCCTTCATCTCGTAACTGTCTTATTAAAACAGCTTGCCAAACTGACGTGCAGTACAAATAATCTCGATAAAACACACACACACACACACACACATATATATATATATATCAATGATCAAACCACAATATGAAATGAGAAAAAAAGACTAAGATCTTTCAACCGTAACAAGCAGTTGAATTCTTTTCCCATTTCATATTGTGGTTTGATCATTGATTGTTATTTCACGTGTTTATGTGAAATCCTTTTATATATATATATAACAAGATTATAATATAATATAATATAATAAGACTATGAACTTTCAACTGTAACAAGTGGTCTTCGTCAGAGTCAAAAACCCAACTCTCAGTTGACTCTGACGAAGACCGCTTGTTACGGTTGAAAGGTCTTAGTCTTCTTGTCCCATTTCATATTGTGGTTTGATCATTAATATATATATATAATACATCATTTCATAGTGTAATTGACATATTTGCTGATGTCTGATGTCATATTTATTATATTATATATATATATATATATATATATATATATATATATATATATATATAGAATCTATTTCATTGAATAATTGACCATATATGCTGAAGTCTTTTTTTTTCACGTTTTTCAAATTTTCTAAATAATTTCTTCTTTTCTTCATCTAAATGTTGGAGAATATTAATTAGGATGGATGCGACATGTTTTGACTGGCTTTCAGTCATCTTCAGGGTAATTATAATTTTTTTTTAACGTGTTTACTGATGGTGTTAAGACACATTTTACAGTAATTGTTGTAACGTAGCTCTTAGTTCTGTTCCTCAAGAGCTACTGACTGGAGCCATTGATGGTATTTACCACCATTAATGTGCCTGGGTCAGGTCGGGCTCTACTTTTTATGCTGATCTTACCTCCACTATAGTTATCTTTACTTGTTTATTTCTATTTTACTATCAATATTTTTTTTTGTAATCCTTGAGTCAAATTGATATATGATTACAATTTCGTTATGACTACCAAAATTGATATACATATATAGAGTTCAATTATTTGTTGCAATTTGGTCATTTAATTTATTTCTAAGAAATGTGTAGACTGTTATAGTTTATTCATTCGTGGTACATGATGGAAACGGAAAACCTGTTTACAGCGTAATCAGGTACCTATACTAACTACAATACAATACTATCATTATTTTTAATATAAAAATAAGTGATTATAACTAATAAAATATTGTTTCACTATCATAATTAACAGAAACAGAAATGAATGGTGCTTGTAACACTGATTAAGTTGTGTTAAGTAATTAATGAGAGAATTTTATTTATTATATAGGAAAGCTAAATTTCCTGCTTACTAATTTATGTTTGTATTAAATAACGCTGATGGGTTGTGGCAAAAAAAAATCGGCTGACACGCATCACAGTGGGTGGTCACCTTTATTATGACCGAATCAATTCGAAAGAAAGAGTGTTACAGGGGAAAAAATGTTGTATTACAAATGACTTTGCCCAGAATGAATTGGCAAAATCTCTCGTATTATTGATGATTTTTGTCAATGCTTATTAACATTAATGCTTCCTGAAACAGTCGTTTTCGATTTTTTTTTTTTTTTGTTTTATAAAGTCTGTTCATTCCATAAGGACTGGTTTTGTTTATCTTTAAAAAAAAAAATTAACAAGGACACAAGATAAAAATATTTAATTTTATTTAAAAACGTAGTTTTATACCGTTACTTTAAAGCAGTCATTTATTTATTTTAACAAAAAAAAAGAATATTTTGTAAAAAAAAGATTTCTAAGACGTCATAGGTTCGTTTATACCGATTACTTTAATGTAGCATTAATGAAATTAACTGTTATATTTTTAAATCAAAAATAACAACGATATTTGTAACAGTAAAAAGATGTTCTTCTTCAGCGTACTACATAGTGTCTGTTAAGTGTTATCGAAGACAGTACCTAGCAAGGACTCCTAGCATTATATGAATATTAAACTATATATGATTTTATGAATTAAACTACAACGCGTTATACGAACAGTTGGTATTACTCATGTTATATGATAAACTGTTGATAGGTGATTATCGAAACTAGATACCTAGAAGGACTCCTGTATATGATGTATGATACTATGTTATATAGTATATATAACTATATGTTATACTATATAACCTGTCATATGATTATAAAACAGTACAGATTTCAAAAATATATAAATAAGAAAGGGACTATTTAAATTTTTTTTTTTCGAAATAAAATGAAATAATCGACAGAGTATCAACAATTTAGCCATAACAAACAAAATTTCTTATTTTTGAAAAAAAAAGAGCTAAATATATTTTTGCAATTTTCACCTTTTGTTTTGCAATTGTTTGTTCAATACTCACACTTTAAGTTACACTTTAGGTGTTCTTAGTATTATCGTAATTCTATTTCATTCTGTTTAGTATATTTTTGTTCTATATCAGAGATTATAGTTGTAAAGCAAACTCGATTCTTTTTTCACGTTTGTCTATGGGAGATATATTTAGCAAAATTGAAATATTAGGTTTTCGGGTTGTTTTATTTAAACATGGAATATTGTCTAAACCAGGGACTCTAGCATGGTTGTTATGGAGCCTCAACGGTCTCAAGAATATGATAGAGAGGAACGAGTAAAAGACACCACTATGGAGGTTCATGGTGTGTAACTAGTGTGGTCCATGCCAATTAGAGATGGGCACATCCAATATTCTCGCGTATCGAATACGTATTCGATATTGCGAATACAACTACTTTAAAAAACAATGCACTCATTCGGCTATCCAGTATCTTGCGTATCGAATCCTTTTTCCTGATCACTCGACACACTCATTATTTATCCCATTCATATACATATAATTAACTTGTAGTTTTCTACAAATTATTGTAAAACAAAAATTGACTTTTAACATCGTTGTTAAAAAAAAATAATACATTACTATTTAGGTATTGGCCTACTTATATTATACAACTGAAAGTTAGGATTTTTTTTAACAGGTAAAAATGCTTTATTAAATAAATGCTTTGTAAAAATATTACAGTTGACAAAACTTCCTTAGAACGGACAGTAGATAAGAAGACACTCGGTAGAGTAAATAGATTTATTTATTTAATAGTGGTAGAATTTCTTAATACATCAGAAAGGCCTCCAAGCCTTCAACGCCTCCAAGAAGCTCAGCACTTTTACTGGTTACAGCGGTAAAAGTTTTTTTATGGTTTTGTTGAGTGTCCCGAAGCACCTACCTCTGTGCAGGAAAGTACCTTACAGTCAGTCAACAGGTGCAACGGTGTGTCTTCCTTTTTTTTTGCAGATAAATATTCGAAAGTAGTCGTGTTGGTATCGGAGCCGCGTATTCAACTACTTCGATACCTGGTTTTATTCAAATACTTCGCATACGCCCATCTCTAATGCCAATCATAACAAACTGGTCATTGCCCAATTCAAACTACAATAAAACATCATGCACAATGTACTTACTAGTGGTGTTTCTTCGCTTACTTATGATTCACTCATTTAAATTCTTCATGATGATGTAAAATGTTTTATTACTTTTTTTTTCGTAGTTTTACAAATTTGATTTTATTTATAAATAATTTTTAAAATTTTATTAAAAAAAATGTCGACATTTTAAAAATTTTTTTTTTGATTTTCATATTACTAATAAAATTGAAATCATATTGCTATCCAAATTGTTGAGCGTAATGTGAGTGTTGCAGTTATTTCATCTTTTGTCTCTCAAGTCATAAATATCTTTTCGCGATATCGATGGATTTGAAAATATTGAACAGAGTCTTCTATCAGTGCTTTACTATGGGCTTTTAAAATGCTGAGTCTGCTAAATGTTTACATATTTGTATATAAGATCGGTAACATACACCTGAATTAATTCTTCAAAATAACAATCATTATTATAATGACCAAAAAAATAAATAATATTAACGTATTTATTGGTTATTAATAAATACATTAGTATTTACGATACATGAAAGATATTTAAATGTAAAACACATCTACATTTACATTCACATTGGATTAGTGAATACTGAATTTAGTAAGATTTAAAATCTACCAAAAAAAAAAATATTTTCTTTTGCAATAACAATCATATTTTAAGTTTTGATTTCCTTCTCTGAGATAGCCGAGTGATGGGTTGAAATGTTTGAGTAACACCAAGGACATGAGGTCGAATTCTTCTAGTTTTATTGTTTCTTTTCTTTTATAAATCTTGTTTTTCGTGTTTGGGGTTAGAGAACCGATGGGATGTTTAAATGATATCAATTAACCGGCTAAACATTCCGCTTGAGGGAAGAATAAATATTCTAAACCTTCGTCATAAACATTAAAGAAGAGGCGAATTATTTTCTGTTTTTCTGTCAAATTCATGTAAAAAGCACCGATTATTAGTGGTTTAAAAAAAAAATCAATATAGACGGCAACTATTTTTAAAACATTAATAAGACTGGAAAGTTCTTTTATTATAAACAATATATAAAATATATTTAGATGGTATGAGAATAAAGTCTAAACCAGACACAAAAGTTCAAAACAAACTGAGAAGTAATAATTTATTATCAGATAAATAAATATTTTTACAGTCTCATACTTATATTTTGGTTATAACAAGCATCAGGGGAGAAAAGAGAGGAAGAACATGCGCACTTGTTATCCAAGTTTGGAGAGTCTTCAAGATTAACATATTTAACTTTGATCATTCTTAAAGAAAAAAAGTGCTCCTTGGATCATTGTTATTTTGAACTGCGTTCATCATCAGGAGGTGATAAGAAAAGAAAACGTGAGAGAGATTGGTAAATATATTGGAAGAATATCATTGTTGAAGAAGATATTCGGGCTCAAAACCAAAGTATCAAAACTCTATTCCTTTTTTACGTAAAACATTTTTGTAAGGTATCAATGTAAATTTATGGACGTTTATGAATTTATGGACACATGGATTTATCATAAGCTTTGACCTACACCATTTAGATTCTAATATAAAAATGATTGAGTACAAACACTAAACACTAAAATTCAAGCAGGCCCCATAGACACATGAATATCAAAGCTAAAAATTGAAAAAAAGCAATCATGCATAAACTTTACATTGTTGAATTGAAGAAGAAAAGAAGTTTAAGTGCACTGTCACATGCTATACTGATGTAATAATGAAAAACTATAATAAATAAACTATATCATTTTTCTACTAAAAGAACTTAAAAGTCGATGAAGTTATTAACCATTTATGATTTATAATGTTAACAAAATTTAAAGCATCTTTGAGTCTTTTATTTGAATTTAAAATCCACAGACTTTTTAATAAGATTCTTTATTACTCAGAACATATAATATACAGTAATCCCTCACATTTCCCGGATAATGGGGACCGAAGTCACCCGCGGCAATCCGGGAATAATGGACCCGCCTTTATAAAACCCTCTAAAGCTGAAACAACTACCTTTCCAACAGAGAGAGAATCCTGACCCTATTCGATAAATTTTATTTACTGTACTGTGTCGTAAATAAAAATGAAAAATAAACAGAAAAAAATAAGAAATAATTCTGAACAAAGACTAATGTGTAGTGCGTAGATTCACAAGGGCATGGTAAAGTGGGTGGCGTGGTAAACTGAAAGTAGGGCGATATGAATTAGCCAATCAGATCAAAGGAAACATCTTTGGTTATTATTATATTAATTTCAATTTCAATTTTTTTATATTTTTATTATTCTCTTATTACAACTGATTATGTTTTAATATTTTTCATTAATTTCTAGTCTTTATTGAATATTTGTTAATAGCTTTTATTAACCTTTGATTTAATACTGTAGAATATATTTTGTCCCAGGAAGTCACTAGTTGTTTGAAATCTTTCTCGATCGTACAAGAAGAATCCTGTATATTTTCTTCTCTAATAATAACTACTAAACTTTTTCATTACGAGTTGTATATTTTTATTTTTTTACTGCAACTTACAGTTGAATATTTTTTTTATATTTTTTTAATTTTTAATTGAACATTTCAGGACACCGCAAAAACACTGAACCCGCGAAAACTGAACCGCGAACTAGTGAGGGATTACTGTAGTGCAACTGAATTATCTAGATATGACCAGTGTTGAGAAGGGGAGCCCAGTAAAGGTCTTGCCGGCACATTTTTTACTTCTCAAAGGCCCTATACTCAAAAGTCGATAAGCCACCTTCACCTTGTTATCTTACTTATCTCCATTGTGTCGTCCTTTGCTGTTTTGTGATAACAGTCACATTGACTTTGTGATAACAGTCACATTGACTTTGTGATAACAGTCACATTGACTTTGTGATAACAGTCACATTGACTTTGTGATAACAGTCACATTGACTTTGTGATAACAGTCACATTGACTTTGTGATAACAGTCACATTGACTTTGTGATAACAGTCACATTGACTTTGTGATACCAGTCACATTGACTTTGTGATAACAGTCACATTGACTTTGTGATAACAGTCACATTGACTTTGTGATAACAGTCACATTGACTTTGTGATAACAGTCACATTGACTTTGTGATAACAGTCACATTGACTTTGTGATAACAGTCACATTGACTTTATGATAACAGTCACATTGACTTTGACTTTGTGATAACATTCCCTTTGTTTTTCTAATACTTCGTTAGTTTTGCTTACAAACAGTTTAATTTCCTTGAAATATTCGTTATTTATTAAAACAATAGTTTACAAGAAATTTCAAACAAAGAAAATTTCGTAAATTTTACATAATATAAATATGAAAAAAAAAATAATTAAACAATTTTTTTTAAAAAAAAAAAGAAAATAAAAGTTCAACTAAACCAGTATGCAACAGTTACTAAAATATAGAATTGAAAAGGATTCAATAGAAGTTATATTCCGAACTTGTTTTTCTATGTTATTGAACACTTTATTGTTTTGTGAATAAAAAAAAAAAGGTGACTTTTTTTCTGATTTTGTTTGAAGTTTTCTTTTGTTTTTCATTCAAATTATAACTGCATTTTATAAATGATGCTGGTTTGATTTATGACTCAATGATATCTCACTGTCAAGCAGGAAAAGAATAAATATAGAATGTCAACTGGTCGTGAAGTAAAATTTAATGTTTAGCATAAATTTTAGGCTTGTTTTTTAGCACCTTGACTTCTTTTTTAATTTTATTATTGTTATTTTTTTCCTTATGTTTAATTTAATCGCTATTTTTATCATGCTGCAGTTAAATATAGTTTACTTTATTTTATAGGATTGTTTTATTTAGTTAGAATAAATTTGTTAAATTATATCTCTCGTTAATATTCATTGCCGACTATAAAGACCTCTCAGTGTTTTTGAGAATGTGTCCATCTTTGTCCTATTCAGGTTCTCTCCATGTACTGGATGATTTCCTTGCAATTTACGTCATCAATATCAATCACTATCAAGATTTACTTTAACTTGAAATTGGTAATATTGAAAATTCTATTGAAGATGGACCAGATCCGAAAGCGCTCCAACATCTCCGATATCAACTTACGAGGTATGACGGTTTTTTCTAATTCTAATAGTATCCTTTTTACTTCAAAAACCTTTCCTATAAACCAAGTTATCCTACAGAATCATCCTTCTATTGCGGCCACATTATTTAAGCTATTCATCCTTTGTGCTAAAATTAATATTCCTCATTTCCTTTCCCGTAGAAGCTATTTTGACATCTAGTTACATAACAATTAATAAATAATTTAATTGTACTGGTGGTGAAAAGATAATTCAAATATTGTGAATTTTAGGCAAGATTCTTCCTCAAATACATTTTTCAGCTCGTTCATTTAGTTTGCATTTTTTGATATAATAAGACAGTCGTCATTATATCGGCAGTATATTTTAGGTTTAATGTCAACTCTCTTGTTCAATACATTATTTTCCAGCTGACACATATAATAGTTGGCAAAGGCCAACTATTATACCTTCTCCGTGTATATAAAATAAACCAGGTAATTCACCTTAGTTCTTATTAACACCCTGATGATGAATGTTGATCATTCGAAACATGTCGACTATATGCGATGTATTTTATTGTGTAGACGAAAAACGAGAGTGTTATTTAGAAAAGTGAGAAACTTGTTAAGAAATAGGTATCAGCTAAATTTGGTGTCATTTTCAATAATATATATAAAGATTTCACATAAACACGTGAAATAACAATCAATGATCAAACCACAATAAGAAAATGGGAAAACAAGACTAAGATCTTTCAACCGTAATAAGCGGTCTTCGTCAAGTTGGGTTTTTGACTCTGACATTATTAATATTATCCACTTTTTAAAATAACTGACATTTCATTCACCATTGACCTTCTTCATGGGTATATAAATTTACCTGCTAATGCTAGAAATATAAACATCAATATAAAACTGTATAAACTAAGGATACGGACGTGGGTGTGATGTTCGAATTAGAAAGAGTTGAAAATTGGTTTGCCCACCGGATAAGTTGTTATGTCATCCCAAGTTAAACACTTAGTTTATTAAAAAAATTTAATTGTGTCGATTTTTAATTTTTCTAAAATAAACCATGACTTACTTTTAGTGTTTGATAAAAACAAAACTTAAAAAAAAAAGAAGAAATAGTTGGATGGAATATTTCAAAAGAATAGATTGATAATGCTAGTTGAATCCTGGAGATTACCATTGGAAATCAGTGGTGTCATAAAAACTTGAGAAACGAAAAAAAAAACAAAAAAGAATGCAGTTATTGAGAGAAGTATATTAGATGACGCAATTTCAAAGATGAAACGGTCTCAAGGTCAAACCGCCTGTACGAATAGTTGTTTTGAAACGAGGTCCAGTTAGAGACATCTCGACCCAAGCTTCTTCTTCAAGGCTATTCCAATTATACATTTTCACAAACGCTTATTCCTTTTTTGTTCATCCCAGCTACTAACTACTCCCATTGCAAACAGAAAAAATATAAAAATTGCAAATTTATCTGTTGTGTCTACAAATTGAATTTAACGTAATTATAAATCACAATTATGTTTGTACTTATTGAACACAATAAAAACAAAGTCAAACAGATATCAAATATGATATATAATACAAACATATACGTATTTATTAGACATACCGATATATAAAAAGTCCGTCTCGGTCTCTAAGTGTATAGATATATAAATTGATAAAATCAGCGACAGTCAAGTAGAAATAAAATAAAATTATATCAGAACTGACAGAGTCCGGATAAAATTTTATTTTGTATATATATATATATATATATATATATATATATATATAATACGTTTAAAAAATGAATGTCCGATTTCACATTATTTAATTTGTTAGAATATATATATATATATATATAGTTCACACAGGAAAGAGAAAAACAAATAAAGACCACAAAAAAGTCTCACAACGATATTTCGATAGTCGATCGACCGTGGAATAGAAACAAAATTAAAGTTTATCGGGACTCGGTCAGTTCTTGAGGTTCAATATTTTTTTTGTAAAATAATTTGTAATGTAATACTTAGTTTTTCTGTTTCAAAATGTATACTTCTGCCTATGAAAAAGGTTTTAAATAAAGACCGAAACGTTGGCAATGAGAGTTTAATTTGAACCTGAAGAACTGACCGAGTCCCGATAAACTTTAGTTTTGTAATATATATATATATATTATATATATTATTTATATATATATATTATATAAAGATTTCACATAAACACGTGAAACAACAATCAATGATCAAACCACAATAAGAAATGGGAAACAAGACTAAAAAACAAGTCTTGTTTTCCCATTTCTTATTGTGGTTTGATCATTGATATATATATATATAACAAGATTTCACATAAACACGTGAAAGAACAATCAAAGATTAAACAACAATATGAAATGAAAAAAAAAAAATACTAAGATTTTCAGAGTCAAAAGCCCAACTTATGAAGACCGCTTGTTGTGGTCTCTATTAAAAAATGGAGAAAGAAATGAATAACTATTATATATACAATCATCAAAAAAAATAGTTATTTCCTCTATGCAAATTTATTGGCTAGAAAACAGAAGAAGGCCATATATGACTTCTAGAAGCTCGTTTACATCCTAGTATCAACCTTAGAAGCTGTATTCTAACTTAATTAATTATTTTGTTGTTAATTTGCTCATCTTTTGAATTTATGTAATAATTTTTTATTTGAATAATTTATAAATTTCGATTGAATTAATTTTTTTTTTCTTCTTCAGTTTGTTTTTGTTCTTTAAATATTCGTTGTACTTTTTTCGTTAGAAAGAACAAAACGAACTACAAGAAAGTACATAACTTGAATGTATTCTGTAAAAATGTGCATAGTTTTCGTTTTTTTACCATACAAATTCCATCTGAGGTGAATTGTATGAGTTATTTGTATATTTTGAAAATCAGTTAAACTGTTTTATTTTAATTTTATATTTGTATTTTAGATTCTTTCTGAATATTTTGAAGTATTATCCTCGACATCGTGAGCTCCACCTTAAACATTTCGAGAAGCTCGGCACATCGTTCGTAAGGGAGAGTTGTTGTAGGCCCGTCGACATGGTGAGCTCCACCTTAAACATTTCGAGAAGCTCGGCACATCGTTCGTAAGGGAGAGTTGTTGTAGGCCCGTCGACATGGTGAGCTCCACCTTAAACATTTCGAGAAGCTCGGCACATCGTTCGTAAGGGAGAGTTGTTGTAGGCCCGTCGACATGGTGAGCTCCACCTTAAACATTTCGAGAAGCTCGGCACATCGTTCGTAAGGGAGAGTTGTTGTAGGCCCGTCGACATGGTGAGCTCCACCTTAAACATTTCGAGAAGCTCGGCACATCGTTCGTAAGGGAGAGTTGTTGTAGGCCCGTCGACATGGTGAGCTCCACCTTAAACATTTCGAGAAGCTCGGCACATCGTTCGTAAGGGAGAGTTGTTGTAGGCCCGTCGACATGGCTAAAGGTGTTCTGGATTTAAAAAGCATCCATCTGCTCTGTGCTTTGCTCATGGAGTGACAGAAGGTTGAGAGATTACAAAATGATTTCAAATCAAAACAGGAATAGATAGTAAATAGTTAGAGGAAAAATGATTTTGGGCTGAACACATTAAATCACAATCAGCTTAACAACTACAGTACGGAGAACTGTAAGAACCACAGTACGAAGAACTGTAAGAACTACAGTACGAAGAACTGTAAGAAATACAGTACGAAGAACTGTAAGAACTACAGTACGAAGAACTGTAAGAAATACAGTACGAAGAACTGTAAGAACTACAGTACGAAGAACTGTAAGAAATACAGTACGAAGAACTGTAAGAAATACAGTACGAAGAACTGTAAGAAATACATTACGAAGAACTGTAAGAACTACAGTACGAAGAACTGTAAGAAATACAGTACGAAGAACTGTATGAAATACAGTACGAAGAACTGTAAGAAATACAGTACAAGGAACTGTAAGAAATACAGTACGAGGAACTGTAAGAAATACAGTACGAAGAACTGTAAGAACTACAGTACGAAGAACTGTAAGAAATACAGTACGAAGAACTGTAAGAACTACAGTACGGAGAACTGTAAGAAATACACTACGAAGAACTAAGATGGGACTGCGAAATTTTAACTGGTTATCATCGGAATGATATACGCTTTAGGTCTCTGACATGAACCAATTTTTACATGACATGAACTGGGCCAAAGTATTATAGGATTGCATTTTATGCCTTATACTTACTACTAATTGATATTACGTAATTGAATGGTGTAATCTTTAACAGAATAGATTATAAATAATATGTTTAGAAAGAAATAATATGTAAGAATGTATGAATCCTATCGTTCCTTTTACTAAAGCATTGCTTCCCTGTTTTTTAGTGATTTTTCTGAACTAAGTTAGCGGGAAGGAATGACACAAATGTGACCTAACAGGTGTAGATGTTGGGGCGCTAGGAAGTGTTTGTCACCGCCCAGTCTGCTAGGGTGGGGTCCTGGATCATCCCACTCCAAGGTCACCCACCTACTCTCTATTCTTCTTGTTATCTTCCACTGAATTATCCAACTCATCCTATATTTAAAAACGTGATTTTTTTTTCTTCGCTTGTAATTCCAAACTAGATTTCTAAGGCCTTGGATTTGCATAAATGTTTGAAGATGCAAATTTAGTATTTCAGTAAATTACGATATTAAAATTACTTTATTGAGATGAGATTAAACAAGTGTCTTATTTACGATAAATTAGTATATTGATAAGCTGTGCTTATCAACATCGTATTTAGTTGAGTTCAAGTAAACTCGGACACTTTTCAAGTCATATTTTAACTATTTAAATATGTGTATTATATGAACGTACAAACCACAATAAGAAATGAAAGAAAGGCTAAGATCTTTTAACCATAACAAGTGATCTTCGTTAGAGTCAAATTCCACTCTGACGGTCAAATTTGACCCAACAGTCAAATCTCAAATATGGACAGTTGAATTTTGACGTTATTCCCAAGTGCGTTATTTCACGTCTTGTTGTGATATCTTGTTATTGTATATTATACGTACAAATTGAAGTAAATCAATTAAACTCGGATACTTTTCTAGTAATATTTTGACCATTGAAATACGTATATACGTATACATACATACATATATACGCGTGTCAATACGTATATGTATACGTATGGTATTTGAACAGTTAAATACATCGTATTTAGTTGAGTTGAATTAAACTCGACTAGGGAGGTAAAAATTTACTTGGATGTAAAAGACAAGGACCTACCTAATATCTTTTCTCAAGATAATTCCATTCTCCAGTTTGAAGGGTAGAGGATGAACGTGAAAGCAATTCCCTCTGTGTTTCGCCAGTGATTGACTTACGAGAAGGAAGATAACTCGTAGAAGGAAGATAACTGTCTAGAGCAGAGACCTTCAACCTTTTTTACATCACGACCCATTTTTGACATTTCGAGAATCTATTCTCGACCCTTTTTGTGAGAACAAAAATAAAATTAACAACAAATAAAAAAGGGAAAATTAAAATAAAGTTGATCAATAGTAACTTTAATGAGATTGCTGTGCCGCAGCATTTTGTTTTTCTATTTAAAAATAAACAATTTGAAACATTTCGCGACCCCCTTGGGGGTTGCGACCCACCGGTTGAACACCCTTGGCCTAGATGTAATAAGACTGGTTGTGTCCTCCTCTTGAAGGCTCCTAGCTTTATTTCCTGAAAATAGCAGGAAAACTGAAGAAAAAGATATATCATACATATAAAAACCACTGTGGCTCTAACTGACCACGGAAAAAGTAAAGCTTATCTTGCCCGATTTAAAATCATTGATGAACCGACTTATCCATGTGGAGCAGAACAAATTTCCAAAACTGCCATCATATCTTATATAAATGTTCAATATACTAAAAAGAAAAATACAATAGAAAATGGCCAATGACTGAGCGCGAAATGATGGCTTATGAAACTGGTAAATTTATAACATTCATAAATTTTATATAGACAATCTTAGCATAAGCCTTTTAACAAAACCAAAACTGTAATTGCGTATAATTTTAAAACCCGAAATAGTAATTATACCAATACGATAATATAATTATCACAATTTATATTAAGTATCAAATGTTATTACTTTACTTATTATTTGTGTTGTATCTCTGTAAATTTAATTATTTGGTAATTAATTAGTATATTGTATTAGAATTGTTCATATAATTATAATTTGTAAATAAATACTTGTACTGTATGTAAGGGAACAGGTGATAAATAACCTGGTGGTTTATTTGGAGGTTACCCAAATCAGGAAACAAAAATTCTTGAAAGCGCTACACAATATCATTGGAGATATTTACAAATTAATTGGTAGATTATTTATAAAACCAAAGTATTTGATGTCTTGATGATTAGGTTTTCTTTCTTTTTCGTCCACGTTCTACTTATATTTGTTATGAGTAGTTGTGTATGATTATCTAAGTTTGGGCAGTTAAATGCGCTGGGGTTGAAAGGTCTGCTCTCCTGCCATGCAGAGGCAATAGGGCGGGTCAATATGCCTTAATCGCTACGTATACAACCTGTTCAATTCCGTGGTTGATATTCTTCACCTATTGCTCAAGGCGGGAGTATGTTCGATAATCTATATCAGATTTTATTTTATTATGATATTTTGGTTACACCTGAACAATCTGTATTGTAGAGAATTTTGAATTGATAGACTTGTTCTGTTGCTAGGTGATTAGTTTAAAAAGTAAGTTTTCTTTTCTAGAAGAAGGTGGAAGCTTACGAAAGGTGGTAGTCTCAATGAACCACAATAGATGCTGGTAAGTCTTCAAAGACCATCTTCAGGGGTAATTAACCCTTAAATGGAATGGAACAAATATATTAGACAGTAACAGAGAGTTATAATAAAGAAAGCGTGAAATACATCAGTTTAGTCAGCAGAGGGGGATAATTATACCATCATGACAAGCAATTTGCAGAGAGTGCCCGACCGGTTTGGTGTAAGGCTCATTTTCAAGAACAGCTATCCTATGCCTCTTAAATTGCATTTACGCTTCAAGACTGCATATTATTTGTCATTAATTTTCTGTTCCTTCTTCTCCTTATTAAAGCCTCATTATTATTGCCTTTTTTTTTTTAATGTTTATTATTTAGTTCTAAAATGGTCCTTGAGATTGACTCGAACATATGCTGATTCCACTTGTCATTGTGATAGACTTGGTCAGGCATTATGCCCTACCACTATGGTGCTGCAACAATATGAAAAGATCGGGAATTGCAAAGTTCTGGTGGTTAGCTTATAAAAATCTGAACATTTATAAAAGCTTCAACAAAGTAGAACTATCAGAATTGAATATGATACAAAGCAAGATTTATGAAGATGACATATGAATGTTTTTCAAAAATTACGTCTCCACACAAAAAAAAAGGTTTAATATGAAAACTAACAACTAGTTTCGAACACTTAGTGTACTCCTTGAGATTTACATCAGTTGAGATGCCGATCTCCGGAGTGACCTAGGAAGGATTGCACAAGTAATGAATTATCAAGATGAGCTTGAATTGTAGCTTAATTAAGAAAAAATGTAATAAATCTTTTAAAATAACGATTATGAGGTCAACATTTCATTTAGTAAAGTATAATACTTTCTCTGTTAATTAACTAATTAACAAGAACTAATTTACTGGTTTATCTAAATGAAATTATTCTTGTGATTGTCTACAATGATATTGTGTAGCACTTTCAAGAATTGTGATTTCAAGAACAGCTGTCAATTTTGAATAAACACGTGACAATCAACTCAAACCGGGAAGTCAACCAAATTTCACCAGACAACCAAAAAGCCACTAAAATAATTTTGCAACGATCAACAGTATTTAACTTAATACTATCGATAATTCAACTTAAGTAGTAATGCTGATCGGTACTTTAGTAGTACCGATATATTTAACTTACACATAATATTTAAATTTGAAATGTCACTTCGAAAATTGACGAATGACTGGTTTTTGTTCAAATATATAACATTTCCAGAGTTTTCCTTCTCTGTTTATCTATTTCTTAACTCTTCTTATTCCTTTTTATTTTTCAAGTGTAATTCTTCGTGTTTTCTTTCAATACGTAGTCATCAGTCTTATAAAGTCTAATAAAAGTGACTTATTCACTGAAGGTGAATAGTAGACTTATCAGATCGTCCCTCAAGGAGGATGATTAAGCAGTTAGTCCCAAGCCTATACAATGGTCATCTAATCGTTAAAGATCCCCACTCTAAACTTGAGCTAAACTCCCAATGCATAATGAACTCGGTTATGTGACTAACTCATTACAGAAAGGGGTACCAAATAATAAATGAACCACACTTTCCGCCACTAAAGCAACACTTAAAGATGAAAGCCTATAAAAGTGGACATTGGAAAACGAAGAAACAGGCACGCCAATGATTCTCTCAATACTCAATTAGTTATCTTTGAGTGATTGGTCCGTACAATAATTATGGTTTTGCACAATCCTTGAATTCTTGATAGTCAATTTCTTATGTAATTTATGCACTAAGTTCATGGAGTTTTCTACTTCGCCGAGTGCATGTCCATGCATGATTATGTTATTCGTGCTAAAATTAAAATAAACTTGAATTGTAATTGAATATATAGATAAAACTACGATTGCTTTAAAAAATCAAGTGGTTGAGTAATTTATTTAATAGATTACCTTCAGTCGATATGACAGAAACATCTCACTGCCTGGAAAAGGAATAACAAATAAACTAGCTTCATGTAGAACTGGTATATATATACAAATATTGACTCTTTTTAATGAATCGGTTCGCAATATTTTTTACTTAAAATTTTTTAATTTTTTAAAAGCGTATTGACGGTACATAACAAAGTACTGCTATACAAAACATTACTGCGACCGACCTGGACTTACAGACTTGAACTATGGGGTTGTGCAAAACCATCCAATATTCATAGAATACAATCGTTGCAATCCAAAATCCTCCGTACTATCACAAATGCTCCTTATTACGTCAAAAACTACACCCTTCATAAAGACCTAAGAATTACATTCATTCAAAACTTAGCCTCTGATCGTTATAAGTCATTTCACAATAACCTTTCCTCTCACCCAAATCGATTTGTACGAATCCTTGCTTCTTCCTCACCTTCCCAGAATCCCCCAAGACGACTCAAGAGAAAATGGCCCAGGCGTCTACTACTACTAAATAAACTAAAATATACTGGAAAAAAAAAACAAAAAAACAAAGTGAAAAGTTGAACCAGTTGGTTTCATTCTTTGCTCATGTGCATCGAAGTTATTTTGTAATCTATTACTACATATGCCTGTTACTCAAAATATGCGTAGTTGAATATCTGTAAATAAAGATGTTAAAAAAAAATTAAAATTTTTATTGTGAGAACTTATTCTCACATACAACAAAAAAACCACTTATATACTACTTGGGATCATAAGAATGATAAGTAGAATCTATTTAGCAGTATTTTTTTAGGTTTTAGTAGAGCTCTTTCTTTCTCATAACTTTTTGCTGATAAAGGATAAGAGTTAAGGTTATAGAATAAGACTTTAATTTTTCAATGACCCAGCGGAAGTTAGTTTTTTATAGGCATAGAGATTAATCTTCAACTCACCTCATATATATAATATATATATATTATATATATATATATATATAGTTCAATGTAGACAAAGAAACATAGAGAAATTAAATCACACTCATACAGTCTCTAATTTTTGGTTTACCGTTTTCAGGAGAAATAAGAGAGAAAAACCAAGCGCACTGGTTCAGAGAACTTGGCTATTAAGTGCGCGCAGTGAACGTGGCCTCAATCAAAAGCGATAATGTTTAAAAGTTCCTTGTCCTTTCATATTTTACCATCAATTTTACTTTATTATTTAATTACTTGTTTTTTATTTTTTTATTACTTCATCATTTCATTTTTTATTATTTAATTACTTTATTTCTTTAATATTATTATTTGCGTTCTCAGTTTTATTTTATCCTATCATAGCTTAGTCCGTACTTTTATTTATGTGTCAATTTCGCTGTTCATCCCTCAGTTTTTTATTTTATTTATTGTTTTCATATTCCACTAATTTAATTTCATTATAAATTGACTCCTGTCTACCTTATTTCCTGTGACTGGGCGCGTATGTGGCAACATTGTTGGTCTCCAACCGTCTCTGCACCAGTGCGCTTGGTTTCCCTCTCTTACCACTCCTGAAGACGGTTCACACCGAAAATTAGAGACTTTAAGTGTGTGGTTTTGATTTCTCTATGTTTTTTTTTCTACATTGAACTATATTTGTCCGTTTCGGATCGTATTTCCAAAGAAAAAGTATATATATAACAAGATTCACATAAAACGTGAAATAACAATCAGTGATTAAAGCACAATATGAAATGGGAAAAAAGGACTAAAATCTCAACCGTAACAAGTAGGCTTCGTCAGAGTGAAAAACTCAACTCTGACGAAGACCGGTTGTTATGGTTGAAAGATCTTAGTATTTTTTCCCCCCATTTCATATTGTTAATTTCTTCTTTGATTATTGATTGTTATTTCACGTATCTATGTGAAATATTGTATATATACATATATTTAATAGTATTGAACTGTTAAAAACACTAGTTTTATATGTCAAAGCTCATAGATGGAGTTTTTATTTTTCGTTTATTTATTCCTAAACTTTTATCGTGAATTATTTTTGAATTAAACTTCTTTAAATAACAATAAGTTACCTGTGGGTTTAATACCTCTCATCCTCTCAACTAAATGTTTCCTGGGAATCAAATTTTGAAGAGGTTTATTTTTAAGAAATGTTGTTTACGATTCATACAGGCTTGTTGTCTGCTATTAAAATAGCCTTTTCAAAATGGAATTATATAATTTCTTTAAAATCAGTTATATTTTTTTCCAATTATCTTCTCAAATTAAATTTGCTAGAGAATAAAAATTTGTGGAGAATTATTTATAAGAAAAAGCTGTTTAGATTTTAATACAAACTTGTTTACTGCTGTTAAAATAGCCTTTTAAAAATGGAATTTGATAATTTCTTACAAACTAGTTGGTTTCTGAAATAATGATAATGGAGCCAACCTGTCTGGTGGGTTTTAAGGGTAATTTGTCCATTCACGTAGTAAAGTCCTTGCTTATATTCTTCTCAGAATAACGATCAAAAAGGTTTTCCTGCTTTATCTTTGCCCTCAAGCGGTGTCAAAACAAAACACTTTCTTATCCAGGAAATCAATTAGAATTTACAACAGAATAACCTTGATAACAGTATATAAAAAAAAAGAGTTTACAACCAGTTATTAAGCATTTAAAATAATTACCTAATGAAAAATAATTGCTTCTGGCATTGAGTACTGGTTATAGATTCAGTAAAGCACGTCGGTAATCCAAGTAAACGATGTGGCATTTGTTAAACATATCCTGCTCAGGGAAGCCTCAATTAACCTTCTTTGCTCTCTGTCCTATTTCATACTGTTATTTTTCAATTAAAATACAAGAATTATCTGTTTTAATATTATAGTAATCTGTTCAATGTAGTTCTGAAGTTATATAAATATTAAACAATAAGGTGTTAGTGGTTGAAGCAGGGTTGCTCGAACTTTTTTTTTGTTTGACTCATTTTTTGCGACTAATAACATTACTATAGTGAGGGGAATTACTTGCATGTTACACATACTAATTAGTAATCGTGGACTTGAACATGTTTCGAAAACATATTCCAAATGCTCAGATTGGATATCTGCCTGCGTCATTTGTGTAGACAACTTTATTGTTATATACTGTATTAGGGGCCAGGTTAGCTCAGTGGTTAACGTATTCGCCTCTGGGTTGGTAGACAGGGGGTTCGATACTCACCTGGCTCTTAATTCATTCACGCGGGAGGTGAATAAATCTGAGCACGCCGTCTCTCAGAGAGGACGCTAAGCTATCGGTCCCGAGCCTGTATGATGTCAGGTACTCATTAAAGATCCCTATTCGAAGTTCACTTGGTTAGTCGAAATTTAAGACTCTGTAGAATCACATATATAACATATACATGTGATATAGACTCTGTAGAATCACCGATCAAACAAAAAGCCGGTAACCATCAGTTGTCGTTATCACCCGATAGAAGATCGGTTTAAACAATAAAAACGAATATATACGGCATTTTAAAAATTACGTCTCCACAAAAAAAAGTTTAATATGAAAACCAACAACGCGTTTCGAACAGTTAGTGTTCTTCTCCAGGTTTACATCTTCATTTTTGAGAACACTAACTGTCCGTGATGTTAGTTTTAATAATAAACTTTTTTTAAACGTAATTTTTGAAATGCTCTAATAGGAGTAAATACCACACTGTAACAGACTGCACAAGTAATGCATTGTATACACTCTGATCGACTAAGCTCAAATGGGATTAATTATCAGATTAAATGACCGCAAACAGGTGAATATAACTATTTGATTAGGTTGTGGTGGCTGTCTCACGAGAGAACATTCATATACTGTTGTGTTAATGTCTAAGTGCATTCTATATTGGGAATCATAAGTTTTGCCTAACTCACTAAAGGTGAAAAAATGAAACAAAGTTCACAACTTACTACCTCATTTCAATTATTTATTATTATTAGAACACTTGTAAAAAACTTGATAAGTGTAACAATGTTGTCTAGTTACTACCTTTTTTCAATCATTTGGCACTTTTAGGACACTCGTAAAAATGTTGAAAAATAAAACAAAGTTGACTAGTTACTAACCTTTTTGAAATTCTGTGAACTTTTAGTACACTTGTACAAAAAGTTGAAAAAATGTAACAAAGTTGACTAGTTTTTATCTGTTTTCAATCATTTGGCACTTTTTTTAGACACTCAAAAAAAGTTGATAAATGAAACAAAGTTGACTAGTTGCTATCTTTTTTGAATCCTATTGAACTTTTAGTACACTTGTACAAAAAGGTGAAAAAATGAAACAAAGTTCACTACTTACTACCTCTCTTCAATTATATATTATTATTAGAACACTTGTAAAAAAGTTGATAAATGTAACAATGTTGTCTAGTTACTACCTTTTTTCAATTAATTTGCACTTTAGTACACCTTTTACAAACAGTTGAAAAAATTTAACAAAGTCAACTAGTTTCTACCTTTTTTTCAATCATTTGGCACTTTTAGGACACTCGTAAAAATGTTGAAAAATGAAACAAAGTTGACTAGTTACTAACCTTTTTGAAATATTGTGAACTTTTAGTACACTTGTACAAAAAGTTGAAAAAATGTAACAAAGTTGACTAGTTTTTATCTGTTTTCAATCATTTCTTACTTTTTTTAGACACTCAAAAAAAGTTGAAAAATGAAACAACTTTGACTAGTTGCTAACTTTTTGAATCCTATTGAACTTTTAGTACACTTGTACAAAAAGGTGAAAAAATGTAACAATGTTTACTACTTACTACTTCTTTTCAATTATATCTTATTATTAGAACACTTGTAAAAAAGTTTTTAAATGTAACAATGTTGTCTAGTTACTACCTTTTTTCAATAAATTTGCACTATTAGTACACTTTTTACAAAAAGTTGAAAAAATTTAACAACATCAACTAGTTTCTACCTTTTTTTCAATCATTTGGCACGTTTAGGACACTCGTAAAAAAGTTGAAAAATTAAAAACAAAGTTGACTAGTTACTAACCTTTTTGAAATACTGTGAACTTTTAGAACACTTGTACAAAAAGTTGAAAAAATGTAACAAAGCTGACTAGATTTTGTCTGTTTTCAATCATTTGGCACTTTTAAGACACTCAAAAAAAGTTGAAAAATGAAACAAAGTTGACTAGTTACTAATTTTTTGAATCATATTGAACTTTTAGTACACTTGTACAAAAAGGTGAAAAAGTGTAACAAAGTTGACTAGTTTTTATCTCTTTTCAATCATTTGTCACTTTTTTTAGTCACTTGAAAAAGTTGATAAATGAAACAAAGTTGACTAGTTGCTAACTTTTTTGAATCCTATTGAACTTTTAGTACACTTGTAAAAAAAGGTGAAAAAATGAAACAAAGTTCAATACCTACTACCTCTCTTCAATTATATATTATTATTAGAACACTTGTAAAAAAGTTGATAAATTAAACAATCTTGTCTAGTTACTACCTTTTTTCAATCAATTTGCACTTTTAGTACACCTTTTACAAAAAGTTGAAAAAATGTAACAAAGTTGACTAGTTTTTATCTGTTTTCAATCATTTGGCACTTTTTCTACACACTCAAAAAAAGTTGAAAAATGAAACAACTGACTAGTTGCTAACTTGTTTGAATCCTATTGAACTTTTCGTACACTTGTACAAAAAGGTGAAAAAATGAAACCATGTTTACTACTTACTACTTCTTTTCAATTATATCCTATTATTAGAACACAAGTAAAAATGTTGTTAAATGTAATAATGTTGTCTAGTTACTACCTTTTTTCAATAAATTTGCACTTTTAGTACACTTTTTACAAAATTTTGATAAAATTTAACAACGTCAACTAGTTTCTACCTCTTTTTCAATCATTTGGCAGTTTTAGGACACTCGTAAAAATGTTGAAAAATGAAACAAAGTTGACTAGTTACTAACCTTTTTAAAATATTGTGAACTTTTAGTACACTTGTACAAAAAGTTGAAA
>JAPFBL010000730.1:0-104163 GCA_026182355.1 Hermatobates lingyangjiaoensis
TGGTAAACAAAGTACTCGGAAAACTACTCAATATTCAAATGATTAAACAATAATTTTTTCTGAATTTTCATAATTGCAATTTACTTAGAATAAAAGATATTTTCATGGATTAGTTAAAATGGGCATTTTAACAAGAGCCCATCAAATACGGATATGTATTCCGTAAAATCTTTAGTTTTTTATTCCTGAAATACTAATACGGCCAGATGATGAAAAGCTCTTTTTATTATATATACATCTTACTTTAGAGATTAATGATAGAATCCTAATTGGTTAAAAAAAGTTTCATCCGTAGCTGCCATCAGGAATGGGTAAAATATTTTACTCTTGTAAAAGACAGTCTACTGTAATGACATTGTAGGGGGACTGATACATCTCAAAATTCCTGAACACAAATCAGAAGACTTGCTACTTTTTATCGACAGTAGTAAACGGTGTTGTGATTTACAAGCCGCTAGTAAACAGGTAATTCTAGTCTATTCTATGACTTTCACTGGATATAAAACTTGGTTTGATGAAGCAATTCACGAAAGTATTAGCTACGGATGGGTGTTTATTTAAGCTTCTGTGCGAAGCATTCCCTATTTTCCAACTGAAAAATTAAATTTGGTATTTTTATATTCATTTAAGGAGATAAATCATGTTAAGCCGGGAGTGTGGAACTCTCGTGTTCAAGTTTTGAAGAATTTTTTAGCTAACAAAAAAGTGGAGAACTATAAATTTAGTGGCAAATATGTTAGTGGCCTTTAACAATCTCGGCTGCAATATGGGTAACAAAATGCACTACCTATACTCTGATATGGACCAATTTCCCCCAAAAATCTACCTCTTTTAGCGAAAAACAATAGAAGGGTTTCAACAAGACTTACAAGAAGTGGAAAACAGGTTACCAGGACAGATAAAACATGTTGATGGTGATAAACTACAGCTGGAATATAAAAACAGATGCACAACCACCAAAACATTCCCAAAAATAAAAAAAAAAACAACAAAAGTTAAAACCAAATTAACTTTTGGTTTCTAATTACATATACTGTACTTGAAGTGCACATACTGTTTTGTTAAAACAGAAGTGATTTTATCATAAAAACTACTGAAACATTCTTAATAAACCTTCAAAACATTATTTTAAAAAATATAATATAATTTTAAAATGTAATTTAAAAAATAATTTGATCTCCGATTCTAAAAAATGTATGGCATTTTTAGTTTCAGCTTATCCAAAATATGAGATAAAAAAAATCATACATCTTTCCATATGACTTTTTTATTATAATTTATAAATTATAAAACACTTTTTAATATTAATTAAGTGTTTTGATTAACATAAAAAAGTTATCCATATATTGCAATACCACAATTTTTGTCAATCCTAGACATTAGTAAAATGTTATATCGTATCATATCCCATCTCTTAAGCTGGAAGTATTCATGATGGAGAACGTCGTAAAATTATTGAACTACTATTATGCCTCTCGGTCGACGTGACTGTATTTATACTCATGCAAATAAACCGTAATGCTATTCGGCTGAAAATAAAATATTCAAGCCATCACCAGAGGAAGCTAGAGGGTACTATGAAAAGATGTCTGTACTAGATTAAGTATTTTCTGCAATATTTTATTATATCTTCTTGTAATATGAAGTCATAAAAGGATTTGCAATTAAATGCATTATTCTATGGGTACCTAATAAATTTGTTATACCTAATTTTAATTATATCCATTTCATTAGTAGTTGATTTTATCATATAGTATATAATGAAATTTACACATTTTTTTTAACGTAAGTAAATTAAACCCACATAAATGAAATTGAATTATTAATTTTTAAAAATCAATGTTATTAAGCTTTCTTAAATCCATTTTTGATTATTTTCCAATTAAGGTCTGATTTGTGTTAATAGGGCATATATTTATAGATTCTCACATTTAAAGCAAAACTGTGGGTGAAAAATGCTACTCGTTTGTTATTAGGGACACAAAGTATTCTATTATTTGTAAAGTATAATCATATTATTTGTATTTTTATTTTTACTAAAGTAGGCATTTTATGAGTACCTGTCACGGTATAGGCTGTAGATAGTCTCTTTTATTTACTTTACTGAGTATAATAGCACCTGATGTTTTATTTTCCAGTATGAAAAGTGTTTTCCAAAGTTAAAACAAAAAATTATTGATACTAAAGTCAAGGATCAACATGTTAAACCACACCTAGCACTAGTACTAATATATTTAGGCAAACGTATTTCAAATACTTTGTAATATTTCTTCAGTTTAAACTGTTTGAAACAGAAATTCACATTTATAAACAGATGAGGAGAGCAGAAGTTATGGTACGAAATGCTATTGTCATTGAAAAATATAGCAACCTGTGAAGTTACTTAATCGTATCTAATATCATAATTAATAGCAACCTTCTCCTTTTATTCACACAGTCTTCTTCACAGTTCTTCTTGAGGACATAGAACTCACAGTCGATGTAGTTCAACAAATCAACTACGGTTATTTCCTAAGTATTTGATTTGTTACACAGTTTAGACCATTATGATCATTAATCTCAGAATTAGATTATCAAGAACTGCATGAAGTTAACTAAGCTCATGCGGTTTCCGTGTCAGGTATTGCCGGGAAATAGGATGTGGTTTTTTAGTGGGTCGGGACCCCCAACCTCACATACCCTAAGCAAGACGTCTTGCTAAGGGATCTGATGAACAGATTTTTACACATCCTACGTCGAAAAAAAACTAACCTCATGAAGTTATCACCACTACCCATTGCTAGAAAGTTTCTTGACGTCAAACAATTTGAACATATGGTAGTTGAATAACTTGTATCCTAGTTTTTATGCATTTTCCTAAATTTCAAATCAGCCTCAATATCAGTTCTAGTTAAGAATTTGTCTTGTTTGTTTGTCTTTTTGTTTCATAAATATTCTACAAGAAATTAAAAAAAAATCATGAATGTATTTTGCTCATGTCAAAATTTTTATATCTAGTTTTCAACAAAAGTACACGTTTTGAAACAAGTTCAATAAAAAAGAAAATATATTTGCTTATACAATCTTTGTGATACGTATATATGTGTATGTGTAATTGAGATATCAAGGATATCTCAAATATATTATACCTGAGACCTAGTAAATATACATAGTAAATTTTATATTTAAGTCATTGCTAGTCTTGAAAAGCACTTCAAACTCCACATTAATATTACAAAGTCTTAGAGATAAAAGAACTAAAAAATCATTAGTTTTTAAAATTTAATTGAAATTAATCAATACAATTTTTTTTACGATTACGGCAGTTTCATTATAGTTGTGATTAAAAAAATATAGAATACGACCTATGGATAAATAATCGTTTATGGTTGAAGTTTTAAAACTGCTTTAGAACAGAAAGAGACAACTTTAAAAAACTACTCGTGGAATTGATGCCAAAATTGAACAAAAATAATAAAAATATAAACTAAAAATAGTTAATTTAATATTTTATAAGATTAATACATTATTTTATATTCATGAAATGACCGTACGTGACATTTCAGTCAAACGACCCTTGAAATAGAGCCAATAGAACAGCAACGGTCCTTTAAATGAAATCCCGTCAGCTTCTATGGCTCTGATGCTGGCGGGTTTGTAGATACACATGTAATTGATACCATCTCATATTGTCTATTACTGAATAGGATTGTTTGAAATAAAATTCAGATAAATGAAACTGAAGTAAAATTATCGACAAATATATAGAAAATATTTTTATGTTTTATCTACAAATGTATTTATAGACTGGGCTATGTTGTATATTATGTACAGCTCAAGTAAATAAAAGTTTGATAGAAACTCAGAGCAGGCTAAATGAATGAGGGGAAAATTATTTCTTATATATTTTAAATGAGGAAACTGCTTTTTAATTAAGATAATAAATCACTTTACTGGTAAATATAGAACAAAAATGCAAGATCTGTAGCCAAGTGTCGAAATAATAATAAAACGATGTAAATAGCTTACCATACTTGTTTTATTTATGTATCTCAAAGCTTGGACTGTTTTCATAATATTGTCTAGTAACAAATCATTTAATTGATTATATTCATTTCATAATTATAAAGAACTTACCGATTATTAAGAAGTAAGCAAGTATAAATAGCTTTTTATTTGACTTTTCTAGTGCACAATAAATCGACTAAAAATTAAAAAAAAAATCGAATGTTTCTTATAAAAAATTAAAAATTTAAATATATGATAAAATATAACTTTTTTTTAAAAGATATTTTAAAATGCTTGCTATCTTTAAATCATAAGTGAACCTTTCTGAGGACAGGTAAGATAATAATATGCAAACCGTCATATGTTTGGCTTTAGGGAAGAGATTATAGAAGGGTAAAATTGTAGTCTCATTCACTTCACTCATAATTTATGTTCTCACATTATTTTATATTCAAAGTATTAGTGTCATGTAAGGTTCTTTTTTGTTTTTTGGTTATAAAACATTTTAAAACTGGGATGTCATTATTCTCATATATTCTATTTGAGTTATTTGTAGTTTCAGTTACACATGTTAGATTTAATTTTACCTACATATAAATGAAATTGATAATTAAAATACAAAGCATATAAGAAAATTATTTACACTAGTTAGATCAAAATTTTTAAGTTGCATATTTTTTGGTTAAAAAGTGGCTGCAAACAAACAGTTTTTGTTTGTTGACTCATGTTAAATATAAAGTGTCCCTTATAAGTTTAGCTGATAACATTGTTTTTCTAGATAGTAAAATTGCAGTTGAAATTATTCAGCGTTGTTACCAGTTCAATATGTTTTTAAAGAGACTGCCCAATGTTGAAAATGGCAAATATTATAATTTAAATATTATCTGACACAGGAAATACAGAAAATTCCAAATCAGTTGGAATTTGATTATGAAGGAGCTTGTAACATTTGATTATCTTAGTCTTTATTCCATTTCTTATCGTAGTTTGATTGTTCTTTCAGGTGTTTATTACGAAATTTTGTTTACATATATATATATATATATAAGTAATGCCGGCCTGCGAGAGACGCCGGCCCGCGAGAGACTAGAGGGTTGAAGTCCGTATCAACATTGCCTCTCCTATAAACAGAAGGAGCTGACTAATAAACTCGATTCTTGTCTTCAATCACTTGCGAGCTAGTTTATTTAAATTCCTTTTTTTTAAAAACCTATTCATTACCCGGACACGCGTAACTGGTGCCGAAACCCGGGATCATTCGCCAACTGTTAAATAGTGTAGTGTTGTGTCCAGTGTAGAAACCAACATGACGAGTAAACAGACAACAGGAGCCGATGTTAGGCTCGCAGTGAAAATAGAACAAGCGAGAGTAGCAAAAGCAGGGTACCTGATGAACCTATTAGATTCGATAAAGAGGTTCGAGGGTGATGCTCGAGAGTTGGACTTGTTCATAGAGAGAATGGACTCCATCAACGAGCAGTTAGTCACAACTCAACTAGACCCAGCTACAGACAAGAACATCAAGACCTACTTCCTCGCCAGGGTCAGCCTTACGGTGATGCTGGAGTTAGGACTTACGTTTTGTGCGGAGTGGAGTGCGGTGCGAGCAGCCCTTAAGGACAGATATGCTGGAGCCGCAAAGCCTGTAGCTAGAAGTGCGCTAAAAATTTTTGAAATGCGGAAGGAGAATGGTGAGACCTGCGCTGAGTTCGGGCGCAGATTGGGGGATGCGACAAGGAAATTAACTATGAAGATAAATGAAAAGTGCACAGACAGTCAAGAAGCGAAATGGAGAACGACGATATATGAAGAGATAGCCAGTGAAATTCTCCTCAAGGCAGCTCCAGAACGAGTGAGAATGGCCCTCCGTATCATGAAGCCCACTAGTCTCGAGGAGACAATTAATGCCATCCGGGAGGAAGAAATGGCCGGAAGCGGGAATTCAGAGGGAAGTCAGAAGGAGGATGGGCAGTTGTGACCAGGAGGAGAGTACCTCAGGATAGGCAATTCAGAGCAGGAGCCTATGAGGATCGAGGACAAGGGAGGTATTCACAGGAGAGGAAGCCACGGGGACGTTTTGAAGAGAGAAGATCTCAAGCCAGGAGGAACAGCTATGAGGCAGTGGGAGGCTACAGCGAAGAGAGAAGCCAGTAAGAAGAGGATGTTGGGAGTGTGGTGAACTCGGTCACTTCGCGCGAGAGTGTCCGTATTTATATCGCAAGGAGAGACCACGAACGAACAGTATAGACCAACACCAAGAGATGAGCCCATGGAAGTTAACACACCCGGCGGGAGAAGATGTGGGGGGCAGGAGAAGACAAAAAGGGGAAGGCTCTTCAGAGGACGGGAGCTCATCAGAGTCAACAGGGTCGGAGCAAGAGACATCGATAGAACGACACGAGCGCTGGTACGAGCGAGGAAGTGGCCTTCACTGGAAGAGACTCGTGGTGGGAGGATCGCTATCGAGAGAAGAGGAAGAAGGATTGAAGGTTAGGCGAGAGGTATATAGGCGAGCAACAGAGGAATAGCATAAGAGGTAAGCTCCCTATATTTTTTTTTCCCAAATGGAAGACTAAGTGTTTGGTAGATACAGGGTCAGATAGCACAATTATGGACAATGAAGTGGCAAAAAGGATGGACAATTATTCAGGGCTGACACCGTGCAACTGCACCTTGGTCACCATGGCAGGAAGGAAGAGCCTGGTAGGCGAATTACAGGTAGAGATGGGAGAATTAATAGGAGAGACCTTGGAGATGAAAGTGCATGTGACCCACTTAGAGACCCAGAAATATGGAGTTATTCTAGGGTGCGACTTTTTGGAGAGAATCAATGCAAAACCTGAGTGTAAAAGAGGGAAGTGGGACATTAAACTAGGAAAAAGGAAATACTTCGTGGAAGGGAGAGTTAAACCAGGGAAGAGAATAACGGTAAACTGTGGAAAAGTGATACCAGGAGAACATCAGGTGAGTGAATTAATGAAAGAATTTGAAAAAGTATTCTATAGTGAAGGACAGAGGTTATCAGCTACAGGTAGGGTCAAACACCAAAAGAACTCCCTGAAGGTACAGTTGTTTACGTGAAACCTAGAAGGTACCACACCAATTGAAAAAGATAATGCAGGAGCAAATAAAGGAAATGCTGGACCAGGGCATAATACAGAGGTCTAAGTCGCAATTTTCGAGCCCTATTTGGCTGGTCCCGAAAAAGGTCGAGGAGGGTAAACCCCCTAAATACCGGTTGGTAGTAGATTTTAGAGAGTTAAATAAGTACACTAAGCTTGAAAGATACCCTCTGCCAAGGATAGAAGACATACTCGACCATATGGCAGGAGCAACTGTATTCAGTACCTTCGACCTCAAGGCCGGGTATCACCAGATTAGGATGCACCCGAGAGATGTCGAGAAGACGGCCTTTACGTTCGATAGAGGCCACTTCGAATTTTTGAGGATGCCCTTTGGCCTAAAGAATGCGCCTTCCACGTTCCAACGCCTCATGGATGAACTGCTTGAAGGACTGGGAGAAGACTTTACGCAAATCTACATGGATGACATCATAGTGTTCAGTAAGTCAATAGAAGAGCATAAGGAACATGTTACAAGGGTGCTGAAAAGAATAAGGGACTTTGGCTTAAAGGTAGCGATGGATAAAACCCGCTTATATCAAAAAGAGGTTAGATTTATGGGGCACCTTATCTCAGGTGAAGGAGTAAGACCCGACCCTAAGAAGGTTGAAGCAATAGATCGATTACCCTATCCAAAGGGACCCAAAGACATCAGGGCTTTTCTAGGTATGATAGGTTTCTATAAAGGTACGTAAAGGACTTTGCAGCAATCACGAACCCCTTGACGGACAGTTTAAAGAAAGGAAAGAATTTATACAAACAGAAGATCTAAGAGAAGCAGTGGAGCAGTGTAAGAAGGCGTTGCGGGGCCCGCTGTTGCTCCAATTTCCTGACCTAAACAAACCATTCATTGTAATGACAGATGCCAGTCAAGAAGCTATCGGGGGAGTCTTGATGCAGGAAACTATCCAGGGAGAGCGACCAATAGCCTACGCCAGCAGAAAATTATCACCAGCAGAAAAAAGGTATAGCACAATAGAAAGGGAAATGTTAGGCATAGTGTGGACTGTAGAACATTTCCGACCCTACCTTTTTGCGGCTGAGTTCACTATTAGAACAGATCATAGGCCCCTAATGTGGATCGGGAATTTAAAGGAGACGTCAGCCCGGATAGCAAAGTGGAAAGAAAGGATAGCTGCATACAACTTCAGGGTCCAGCACGTAAAGGGCGTTGATAATCAAGTAGCCGACTGTTTGTCCAGAAACGTCAACGTCATTACGAGAAGTAGTACGAGAGAGCCAAGTACCTCCAGGGACGTGCGAGAGTTCTTCGCCAACTGGACACCAGACGCAGATGAAGACCAAGAACAACGAAATGGACCGGAAGCTGAGATTAGTCAGGATATAATAAACAACAAGAGAAATCAAATAATTATAAAAGACGACACAGAAGAAATAATAAACACCCAATTGCACAAATATGGCCACTTAAAAATAAATATTATTACAGGAGGAACGAAAGCGAACAACGAACAATTAAGTACAGTCATAAACCAACTAACAGTGCCAGGAAAGGTATACCATTTCTTTATAGAATCACAAGAACTTGAAAATAGACTACTCCGACTAATTCAGGAAAGAGAGTGAGACAAGGAGCTCATTTCATAATCTGTAAGAACCAGGTAGAAACGGTAGAAGACGAAGAGCAGCAGAAAGAGGTCATCCTAAATTATCACAGGGGAAAAACCAACCATCGTGGTGTCACAGAGACCCTTAAACATCTACAGAGGTCGCATTACTGGCTCCAAATGGGCAAGAGGATAGCCCAAGTGATAAAGGACTGTGAAATATGCAAAAGGAGGAAGTATGAAAGAGTACCACTTGTACCTCCATTATTACAAAGTCAGACGCCCGAGGGACCTTTGAGGAGCTAGAAATTGATATATTTACATACGACGGAAACAAATATTTAACAACAATAGATAGACTAACGAAGTTAGCCTCAGCATGGCCACTAACAAGTAAATCAAGTGAAAGTACAGAAGAGGCATTGCTGTCGTATTTGGCCACGTTTGACTGCCCGAGAACGATCTATATGGACAGAGGGCGAGAGTTCAACAACGTTAAAATAAAAACCCTGTTAAAAGAATTCAATATAAACCCCCATTGGTGTACACCGGGTCATCCAAGGTCCCACGGAGCAATAGAGAGACTACATAACACTCTAACGGAACACTTGCAGTTATTGGCTGATGCAAAAAACATAAAGGGTCATGTGGCAATGGCCAGAGCGGTCCTAGCATACAACAGTAGTATTCACTCGACCACAGAGGCAACACCATTTGAATTGCGGAAAAAGGAAGCGGATCCACAAAGGTTACATAATAGAGTCAAAGCAGCAAAAGAAAGATGGACCAAGCAATATAATCAAAGGAAAGCAGAAGAAACAGTAGGGTTGATACAAGAAGGGGACTTCGTATATAAACTGAATAGGCAGAAGCGAAGGAAATCGGAACCCGAGATACGTAGGGCCATACGAAGTACTCGCAACGTTACCACGGTACAGAGCACAGATATGGAGGATAGGAACGGACACCCTGAAACAAGAAATAGTTCATTTTCAGGAACTGCGACGGGGTGAGAAGGAAAATCCCACCAATGGTGCGAACGATATAGTGTTGTTATGTGTGTTTACCTTTGTTAATTTTGTTATTTTTGTTTTGTACAAATAATCATAGAAGTTCATCTTTTGTTATTTCTGTAATTTCTATAAACAATGTTAATTCAGTTACTTGTGTGGACGTCATTTTATTTTTGAATGTTAAAACATTATATTCATTTCTTATGTTTAGAGTCAAGTCTTTGTTTTGTTATTTTATGATATAACTCAGACACTTGTACGGAGAGCATTGTTGATAAGGACTGGGAGGGGGCAGTAATGCCGGCCTGCGAGAGAACGCCGGCCCGCGAGAGACTAGAGGGTTGAAGTCCGTATCAACATTGCCTCCCTATAAACAGAAGGAGCTGACTAATAAACTCGATTCTTGTCTTCAATCACGTGCGAGCTAGTTTATTTAATTCCTTTTTTTTAAAAACCTATTCATTACCCGGACACGCGTAACTTATATATATATATATTTATATATATATATATATTATAAATCAAAATATTAAAACGGTCCAAACCGGACAAGATATATAAATGAAAAAAGACAACAAATTAAAGAAGCGAGAAAACTTACTGGGTCGATATTTCGAACTGAATTCGTCGTCAGGGAGAAGAAGGAAGAAGAAGGGAAGAGGAAGAGGCACGTGGTCCACTCGCAGAAGCAGAGGGCTACTGGGGGCTCCAGGCGGCGGTCACCAGTTGTTGTAGCTCGAGCTACAACAATGGTGACCGCCGCCTGGAGCCCCCAGTAGCCCTCTGCTTCTGCGAGGGACGCACGTGCCTCTTCCTTTCCCTTCTTCTTCCCTTTTTCCCTGACGACGAACTTCAGTTCGAAATTTTATCAAACCCAGTTAAGTTTTCTCGCTTCTTTATTTGTTTCTTTTTTCTTTATATAATATATATGTAAATTTAGGGAGCAATCCTTCTTTTATGCAGTTTTGTTGAACGACCTTTGTACTGTGGCATGAATCAATTTCATAGTCGATCTTTCAAGTTTTCTCACCTTTGATTTAAATCTTTCTGGTATTAAATACACTAGTTCTCCAAATGATTTATTGTTCATAACTGACATGTTTCGGTCTCCTTGACCATCTTCAGAGTTAATCATATTTATAACAACTTATTCCTATCATAACTGACATAAATATATTTATATTAATATAAATATAAATTCCTATCAGTTATGAACAATAAATCATTTGGAGAACTAGTGTATTTAATACCAGAAAGATTTAAATCAAAGGTGAGAAAACTTGAAAGATCGACTATGAAATTGATTCATGCCACAGTACAAAGGTCGTTCAACAAAACATGCATATATATATATATATATATATATATATATATATATATATATTAAATCGCACTTCTTCCTGATATCGACGGATGTCGAAATATTGAAGTGTATTCTGTAGTGATTATATATATATATTGGTATAAATAGGCAGCAGATCCTCTTTTAAACAAGTATCATTAAAATTAACCGCAGTCTCGGCATTCACGATCTTAAGACTGAGAGATTCGATCCTACGAACTAACCTCCTGCTAACAGGGTTCAACTGGAAAAGGAGTTGGCCAAGTGACATGTTAAATTAAAATCGATGACTCATGCTTAGTCATTGCTATAAATAGATTAAAAGAATAGTACAAGTTAATATAAAGAGAAGGTTAAAGGTCAATAATGAACAAGAAACAAGCGGTTAGAATAAAAGAGTTGAAAGTCCAAGAAATTCAAGAAAGGTCAAGTGACATTTGACCGCTGAAAGGGTCAAATTTGAAAAAAAATTCAAATTCTCCAATTTGAAGATTCAATCATCATTAGGTCAAGATTTAAAGAGTATAGGTACCATTGGTAATTTTATATTGAATTTAATCTGAATATGTCGGTGTATGTAAGTGTGCTCGCGGGCGCTGTTTGCTTTTGTTTTAATAGATATTGCTGAAACAAAAACAACTTGATATTTTGCTTTTACTCATAGAAGAACAAAAATAGTTGAAATTAATTATTTATAACACTTGCAATAATAGTATTTTACAATTAATATTTTATGAATTATATCTTACAGAATAAAAACTTTTTTATTTACCGAATGGTTAAAGTATTACCAGAAATTAAATTTAGCCCCATTTGCTTTGATGATATTTATGTTTTCTTCGATTTTGTATTATTATACAACTAGAAAAATCATGTGTTTGACTAAATGACATTCAGAAATGAGTAAAGCTGTTCAATCTAAAGAAAGAAGGCTATTTATTGTACAATTATCCTAAACAATTTCATGTGCATAATAATCATGAAAAAAGTTGTTATTCTTAATCAAAAATAAGTGTTTCTATATAAATATTACCTATTTTATATTTTTTTCAATTATTCTAACGAGTCGTGCAACCTGCTTACACGTCGCTAAAAAGCTAATTCAGTATCCTTAATTACGCCATAAAGAAATCCATGTGGATGAATTTTTATGTTGTGTCTATAAAACTGGAAGTTGTTATTCTTAATAAAAAATAAGTGTTTCTATATAAATATTACCTATTTTTATAATTTTTTTAATTATTCTAACGAGTCGTGCAGCCTGCCTATACGTTGCTAAAAAGCTAATTCAGTATCCTTAATTACGCCATAAAGAAATCCATGAGGATGAATTTTTATGTTGTGTCTATAAAACTGGAAAATTATAGTAGAAAAATAAAAAAAATATTTTAAAACGTACTTTAAGAGGTAATGACTTTAGGAAAAGTTTGAACACCAAATCAATTACATGCTTTAGTGACTAAAACTTTTTTCTCAATGACATCACCTCAACTATCAAAATCGGCAAGAATTTAAAACTGACGTTTTTCATTTGTTTAGAATTTGATTTTCACCTTTTTCTGAAAGAAATGTTCATACCAAAAATTGTACATTCATTTTTGATACTTCAAAATATAATATTTCCTTCATTAGCACTTTATTTAATTTGTGAAAATAAAAAATGTACGTACATTAATAGGATTGAAAACATTTAACCGTTTTAAAATCGTGCGCACCACCATAAAAACATAGAAACTTTTTCTAAGTTTCACTTATTTTGTATAATTGGATAATTAAATTTGAACAAATTTGGTCTCAACAAAAATTTAGCTTAGTTATCACAGTGGACTGAAATCATAAAACAACTACACCAGTAATTCAGACACAGTAAAACTGTTTTGTTAATTACCAGTAAAAACCAGATCAACTGATGCTGCAAATATTAAACCAATTGTGAATATATTATATTTTACCATCCTTGAATTATCAATTTATGAAGTTGGTTATAACAGAGTGTGATAAATTTTTATTTATAGTAGATATATTAAAAGTAAATTGTATAAGAGTAAATTATGTTAAAAGTAGTAAATACTGATCCATTTGTTTAAGAGTGATATACCATAATAGCTTTATTAATTTTCATTGATTCTTTTTCGTAATTCCGTTTTTAGTAAATTATCAACAATAATATCCATAAGTAGCCTCTAAAATGGTTTATAGTCACGAAAAACTGACTGCAAAACTTGTCAAGTTGTCTATCGAAAACGGAAATTATATTGAAAAGTAATATTTGCCTTGTCAATCAGGCTAACAGTTCACTGAAAAGTCATTCCAACCGACTTGTTTGTCTATCACTTTAGTAAATATTTTTTTTTTGCCCCAGTCAATATTAGTTCAACTTGCTAAACCAATAGTTGTTGACATTTTTTTAAACTACTACATGTTGAAGTTTTTTTAGACGGTTCAATCACTACACTAAATGCTAAAAACACAATAAAAAGGATAGCACAATCTTGAACATCTATGTCTAGGTGCTGACCTAAATATAAGTTTTTATATTTTTTTTATTCTTAATGTATGTTTGATTATTAGGCGCTAAAAGTAATTCAATTTGTGCTAAATTCTGTAATTGGCCTTATAGTGTAAATAAACATCATAGGTTTGAGTAAAATACTAACAGGAAGGGTTTTCTTTTATTGCCCAATATCTAAATTTAGATTCATTTTTTTCTTGTTATATTACTACCTCTTAGCAATCAAACTTTGCCATTAGTATTCAAATTAAACAAAAAGTTATCATTTCTTATCAATCAGCCTCAGATTTGAACGATTCTAAACACATTATTGGTTATAACCAATATATTGGTATAACTGATGGGATCAAACTGAACCTCTTAGGATAAAATGAACTGTTTTTGCAGAGAAATCAGATAAGGTAATATTTTTGGTTATATGCAAATTTGTATTGTCTGAAGTCATGTTATTATGTTATGCTTCAGAGACTATTCCGTTAATGTGTCTTAGATGTAGCATTTTATGCTTGATTTTAACAGTTCTACTTGAAACATCATTTGTTCCAATGATGAAAACATTTTTAGCTTCATTTTATGTACATAAACATAAACAAAAAGTTCATAAATCTAGTATGATGGTGATCAGGTTAGCTTAGTGGTTAACGTACTTGCTTCAGAACTGATAGGACCGGGGTTCGATCCCCAGCAGGTCTTCAATTTATTCATGCAGGAGGTGAATAAACTGAGCACGTCGTCCCTCAGAGAAGAACGTTAAACCGTCGGTCCCGAGCCTTTACGATGTCAGGTACTCGTTAAAGATCCCTACTTTGAATACACTTGAGTTAGGCAAAATTTATGACTCCCACTGTAGAATCAATCTTCATTCTGTGGTATCACAAAGTGCAAAATGCTCAGCCTACGTGTGTTCCCTTGTGGGACTACCACTGCAACCTAACCTAACCTAACCTAAACCTAGTATGATTACTAGTATTATAAATTAAATTAAAAAAGGTATCCAACAATGTCTTACGCTTGTGTATTAGTATCTACTCACCCAGAATTGCTCGTCTGAACTTATTTCACTTCCTTGTTAATTTTCTACTAGAAATTAATTCAATAAAAGGTCTAAAATTCAATATAACATACATCAATACTAAAATCGAAATCAAGTTGTGTATAGTTAACATTTTGAATCATAAAAGGAATTAATACTTTCACCAGAACGATTTTTAGGCAAAAAAAAATTATAATCTAAACGTTTAAATTACAAGATTATTTACTAAAAATTATAAACAATGTAATCACAATAAATAAAGCAATAGTATTTGTATGAATAGTTAAGTAATAAGTAGTTAAGTGTGCCTTTCCTTTCCTTATGGGAATAGAAATTCCTTTAAACTTTAAGACCCTTTGATTACTCAACCGTTTCAACGAATCCTAAATGTTTGTCTATGAGAGTCTTTATATTTTCCTGAAAAGATTCATTTACTTTTCTCTCTCAAAAAAAAAGTTAGATTTTTGTAAAATATTTTTCAGTTTCATTCATTTTAAATATTATCTCTTTATTTTTGTAAAAAAATGTTTAACTTAAAATTTATAATAAAAATGTTTCATCAAACAATGATATTATATATATAGCCTCAGCATGGTAACAAGAAAATAGGACAGCAAAATATTCAGTGTAAATTATAGGTAAAAGATAAATAGAAAACAGACTCTAAGATTTTGTAAGTGTGCAGTTCCTATTTGCTATTTTGTAGTTATATTTATAGTTATATAAATACTTATTGGGGGGTAAGGTCTTGCGGGGGGCGGGAGCCCATACTTTAATGTCCCTTTTTTTTCTTTTTTTTTAAAAGTTTGATTCTTGCTTTGTTTTCTTATTTTATTAATTCTTTACATGTAAGTTTTTGCGTTTTTCTATAGTTTTCACTGAAACACACACACACACACACACACACACATATATATATATATATATATATATATATATAAATTTTACAATAAACACGTAAAATATGAAATGTGGTTTGAAGATTGTCATATATATATATATATATATATATATATATATATATATATATAGAGAGAGAGAGAGAGAGAGAGAGAGAGAGAGAGAGAGAGAGAGAGAGAGTGAGAAAGAGAGAGATATTAAAATAATTACTCGTATTATCAAAATATTATGCAGAAAAATTCCATAATTTTTTCTTAAATGCATTAAATAAGTTCTCTTTAACGGTAAAATTGTGATATCTGATAATTATTTAGACAACATTTTTTGTAAGCGTGATTCATATTAATGTTGTAAATCAATGACAAACAAATTAACAAGGCACAAAAAGGTATTTTGGACTATATCATACAGCTGCTACCCACAAGCTCATAACTTGATCACTTAATATCTGATCACGATCCTAATGCCTTCATTTTTTCTACTTGTCAAAGAAATTCTTGCAAGAAATGATAGGAAACATCTTTAAACAAAAAATTCTTACTTTACTATAAGTAAAGTATAATGGTGATGAAAAAATTGATCTAAAGATTTTCACTAATTTTCTTGTTTCGAGGTCTCAAAAGTCTTATTTTGATGCTTTTTTTAGATGATGACCTGTGGGTGGATGAGTGGGTGTTGAGTGGGTGGGTGGAAGAGTGGGTGGGTGTTTGTATACCTAAAAGATTGTGAGCAGACCACTCCATTTAATGGAATCAAACTCATATTTTACATAAAAATGGGTCTCATAGTGTAGGTGTGCCCTATTGTTAGGGGACAATATTGCATGATGGGAAACTATTTTATTTTTGGTAAAATATGTTTTTAAACAAGTATTTTTCTCTTAACTTTCTATTACTAGGATTTGAAATTTCGGAACCGTCATGAAAATCACAGAGGAAATATATGAAAAATAATTAGCTATTAAAAAGAACTGAAAAAGTATTTCTTTTAATGAAATGTAAAAAAATGATTGAATTAAATCTGAAAGTTTAGAAGGAAGATAAATGTCACATCATTTGACACATCAGAATGAAATATGGAGTTAATTAGATGGACATTTAATTTGGTCAAAAAATTCAACAAAAAAATTATTAATTCATAACAAAAGTCACAAATTTCGAGGGTCATATATTGATGTATAGCTAAGTAAATCCGAAATGCCCTACAATCAACTTTACTATAAGTAACTACAATAACAAACACATTGAGAACCAATTGACCTTGTTTTTACTTCAATATACTACATTTAGGGGGGCAAATAACATTGATCAAGAAGACATGTTGGCCAAAGAAGTGAATTTACCATTGTGCAATATTGTTTGCAAACAGTAGAGCACATTTGTTCTACAAGGTACATTTCTATGTCAGATATGATTTAGAGGCATCAAACGGTATTTACTGCTGCGTGTCCACTACCTTTTGGACGCAGGCACACCCACAAATCAACCTGCCTACTCACACACACACACTACAAATATCTTCAAGAAAAAAAAGGATGAAATTTTACTTTGACTCTACAAAAGTATTATTACCGTTGTGGTAAACTAATAATATCTAATACATCCGTTGTGTGATATAGAAAATCAACCGTCTATTGAGATAAGGGAATCAATCACAATTTGTACTAACCCCAGGGTGGAATCACTAATAATCATCTCCCATTTAGATATTCATGTAAAAGACGATAAATTTTTTACAAAATATAGAGGCCTCTATGAAATATAAAATTATAAAAAAATAATAGAATGAACATTAATAGTTTAACCTATCTTATGGTTAGATACAATTTCCTTTCTCGTATATTTTACAAAGATCATCGAAGTTAACACAAATAAACACTTGTGCTGAATTTTTTCTGATTTCAATAAAAGGCCTCTACTTTGATATACCCATAGGCCAAAATAACTAATCGAAACAGTTTAAACAATTTTATATTCATATGAGTTTCTAGAATTAAGGAAACATCTGAGAATTAGGTAGTAAGCAATTTTTAACCATTTTGAATCATACAAATATTCTGAAGTTTTGCAAATTTTTGCATTACATACCTCAACTTTCAATGAGTAAAACTGACAAATAGTTAAAGATGAAAGCAATTGAAAGTTCCAATTCAGTTTATAAAGCTCATTCCAACTGTACTTACATTTAAACATATATTTAGAACATAAAACATCTATTAGAATTTTTTCTACTTAACTATTATGAATAAAAAGCTACATTTAACACAATATGAATAGTTCGGACTCTCTAATTAGAAGAGGTAGAAACCTTTGATCAATTTCTATCTATATTTGAGGCAATCACCTTGGAATGTATAGAGACTTTTGTCAAACATAACTAAATCTATAGAAGCTAGAGACTCTTCTCTATGTACATTTATAAACATCGTAAAAGAATTTAATGTCTGAAGTTAAATTTGGTGACAATGGGTTGTACTCTGCTGGTATATCAACATGCCAGAATGGCCTTGGAGTGTACGAATCCGACGAGGTTTAGACCTCAGATTTTTCATTTAATCAATCATAAAAAAACTTGATATCATAGATAAATATAACATGTTATTAAAATGATTAAACTGATGTCAGATTTATCTATGATATCAATTTCCTTATGAATGAATCAATTAATGTCACTGTAAACAAATGATGCATTATTGCTTACTATCCATGTATATCCATATTAAGATATAACAAAAAATTAGTTGTTTGTCTTGTTTGTCAACAAGTTGATATTATGTTTACTTACAATGAAGTTGGGTGTAAGCTTCTCCAGATTTTTAAATGAACATTTAATGGTGCTAATAAAATCACAATTTATTTGCACCATTATTATATTTAGTTTATATGTAATTTTACAAAACACTAAATAAATACATTTGTTACAAATTTTTAATTGTTTTGTACAATATTTCGATCATTTAATCGTTTGACCATTACAAGAGCAGGTGGTATGAAATGGGAGGTCCCCACTGATTAAATTTCATGCCGGGTGGTCATGCCACCTCGTTTACTTCGAATCACTCCTCCATATACACACAAAAGTAAAGATATTTCGAGCCTTGCTTATTTTAGAAACCTCTCGTCAATTTGATTGCTAGAGAAAAACTTTTGAAATATTTTCAAACTTTCCGTTGTTGTTTTTATTTTTTTTTAAACAAAACCAACCGTTTCCAAGAGAATTGTATTAATTGTATTACTTCCCTAAAGTTTAAAAATATTTATATACTGAACATACATCAGTTCCATTTATTATGAATTTTGTTGAATCTTATTGAAATAATATATTAAATTATTGAACATTTTTTTTGATAGGGCATAAAATCTAACATTTATCTCATTCTTAATTCTAAGAATTATCATTCCCTACAAACAATAAATTATACAACTACCTTAAAAATACTGGTATATTACTCTTGAATAGATATGTCTAATTGTTTATTTCTCTGTTTGTTTTTCTCTTTTATTTGTTATATATTGTGTTTTAATACATTCTGATTGATAGATCAAATTAAAAATGACATAATTCTACTAATGTCAAAAATTGGTTAATCTCCTAATAAACGGGCGTTTCAGTATACTTTATGCAACAATTAATATATTTATTATTCAACAACCAATTCAAATTCCAATGTATTTATAACATATTATCAATTTGTTACTATATTGAGGTTATTGATTTATTTTAAGTTTGAAATACAACATATACTTCGACCATAGAGGAAAATTATTTGAGCAAAAAAATACTGTTTGGTGTTAATTTTTTTTTAAGTTCGCTAATTTATTTCCAAATTTACTTGATATTTACATAAATAATTGATATTTCATTATTGAATTCCTATGACTATGTTCTTTCAAAAAGTAAATAAAGAATGCTAACGATTATTTATATCTGTAGTTAATTATTTTATATGCCATACGTTTTTTTAAATTAGTAGGTGTTATAAATTATTGTTTAAAAGTATTTTTCTATCAAATTAAATATTACGTTTTAAGTCAAAAAAATTACAAATTGTTATCAATTACAAATTAAGTCAATTTGTAGTTGAAAATTATTAAATTATTTTCTTTAAGTTCATGAAATTCGTTTCACTGATTTTGATAGAACAAAAAGTTTGATAGGGTGAAAAGCAATATGGCTCTAACTTTAAGCTGGGATTAATTTTAGGTTGAAATATTTAAGATGTTGTAATAGGTTTAGTTATATTCAACATAGAAGCCTTTAATATACTACAGGTATTTTTTAAAAAAAAAAATGTAATGTACTTCAAAATGCACTTCCATGTGAGCATTCTTTTATGAAATTTGTAAAAAAAATATGCAGATTTTTTGTTGTTGTTATTTTTAATATAATTTTTAATTTAATTTAATTATGACTGAGCATACAGTGCTCATATACTATATACTCTATATATACTCATATATATTATTATATATATATATATGACTCGTTTCATATTAGAGTAGACTAGAAGAGAGGACGAAGTGAGAGAAATCACCCCACGTCAAAAAATGGAGCGCGAAATCAACACAAAAAAACGGAGCGCGAAATCAACACATATATATATATATATATATATATATATATATATATATGATCAAACCACAATAAGAAATGGGAAAACAAGACTAAGATCTTTCAACTGTAACAAGCGGTCTTCGTCAGAGTCAAAAACCCAACTGGGTCAGAGTTGGGTTTTTGACTCTGACGAAGACCGCTTGTTACGGTTGAAAGATCTTAGTCTTGTTTTCCCATTTCTTATTGTGGTTTGATCATTGATTGTTATTTCACGTGTTTATGTGAAATCTTTATATATATATATATGTAGTAACTGGGGACATTTAAATATCTCTGAGATCTACAGTTTTAATTTTTTTTAAAAAAAATAATATTTCTATTGTTATTGGAAAATAAAGGTTGTCTTTTATTATTTATTTTTGCTAGTATGAGTTTCACACTAATTAAAACAGTTTACTTTTTCAATGTGACTTATGAGAAGGATATGGGATCTAAATTCATATAATCTGCATTCATATAAACAAATTTTTCTTGATGTAATACTATCCAATGAATACATAATGTACTACACTATATGGGCTATTTTAGGGCATAAAATCAATGTCATCCATCAAATGATGTCAACTATATTGTTTCCACAAACGTTTTCAAACAAAGACGCAGATATCGTAAGGAAAACTTGAAAACAATGCTCATATGTCATTGAAGATCAAAAGTGATAAAATAGAGACATCAACTCCTTCATTATTATATAATAATATATTAGTTGTGATTTGACTTCGACCAAGACCTCTTGTTACGGCTATGAGATCTAAGTCTTTTTTCTCATTTCTTATTGTGGGTTGAACATATATTCATAAACAAATTAATTATTCATAGCATGGTTATGAACTACAAAAATTATATATAAATAATACATTTTTATTCCCTATTTCTAACACCAAAAAATTGCTAAGATCATTTAAACAAACAAAAAAAAACAAGAAGGTGGTCTTCGTCAGGGTCAACTGATACTGAAACAATATATACTCAAAATTTTAGTTTGGTGTTCTGAATGGCAGGAGGCAGGAGAGGTATTATTAATATTTTCTTCCCGTGGTTTAGACGTTGATATATATTTAAATTGTTCAATACAAAATTTCTTATATATATATAAAGATTTCACATAAACACGTGAAACAACAATCAATGATTAAACCACAATAAGAATGGGAAAACAAGACTAAGATCTTTCAACCGTAACAAGCGGTCTTCGTCAGAGTCAAAAACCCAACTGAGTTGTTTTGTAACTAGTTACGGTTGAAAGATCTTAGTCTTGTTTTCCCATTCTTATTGTGGTTTAATCATATATATATATATATATATATATATATATATATATATATATATATATATATATATATTATTAAGTAGACGGCAGCTTCCGCATTTACGACTTTTTTGCTCGTTTTCTCTAGTTTTCTTACTAGCTTTTTCTGGTAGGGAGTGATTTCATGGAGGAGTTGTCCCAGAGACATCAAAGAAATAATCTTTTAGCTTAATCAATAATATTATATTTTTTACACTTACAAGCTTTCGATTTTCTCAGAAATCATCTTCAGGTATATATCATTATTAAACAGATTAAATTCACAGAATAAAATTTTTCTAAATGTTAAACAGACATTAAAAGAAATAAAAATTTAGATGTTAATAGAACTAGATGAACTTTGTGAAAAAACAAAACAAGTCCACTGTGACAAGTGTAAGGTTACAACTTGTCATTCACATTTCCTGGGGGTCCTGTCAATGTAGGCTTATTATGTTTATAAGAACTATCGAAGTTCTTACAACTTGGTATTATGCCTATACAATTGGCCTGAATGTTCATAGAAGGTTGGACGTCCTTGATGTATAAGGCCTCGAGGATATGAAGGCATATGAAGGTATACAATATGAAGGTATTGTATAGGCATAATACCAAGTTGTAAGAACTTCGATAGTTCTTATAAACATAATAAGCCTACATTGACAGGACCCCCAGGAAATGTGAATGACAAGTTGTAACCTTACACTTGTCACAGTGGACTTGTTTTGTTTTTTCACAAAGTTAATGTAGTTCTATTAACATCTAAATTTTTATTCCTTTTAATGTCTGTTTAACATTTAGAAAAATTTTATTCTGTGAATTTAATCTGTTTAATAATGATATATACCTGAAGATGATTTCTGAGAAAATCGAAAGCTTGTAAGTGTAAAAAATATAATATTATTGATTAAGCTAAAAGATTATTTCTTTGATGTCTCTGGGACAACTCCTCCATGAAATCACTCCCTACCAGAAAAAACTAGTAAGAAAACTAGAGAAAACGAGCAAAAAAGTCGTAAATGCGGAAGCTGCCGTCTACTTTAATAAAATATGTTTACAAGAAAATCTGCTGCCAATATACACTAATATATATATATATATATATATATTTGTACAACTAGGGAGCAGTTTTTCATTTAAACATAATACGTTAACTATTTGACCATATATATATATATATATATATTACGTTTCACAGTGAATCAACTGAGACTACAGTTGTTGTTAAAATCCACATACTATTTTTCTTTGTAAAATAGTTTTTAATGTAATACTTGGTTTTTCTGTTTCAAAATGTATATTTCTGCCTATGAAAAAGGTTTTGAATAAAGACCAAAACGTTGGTAATGAGAGTTTACTTTGAACCTGAAGAACTGACCGAGTCCCGATAAACTATAGTTTTGTATATATATATATATATATATATATTATAATATATATATATAACATACATATACACAACTCACAAGATACATATATATATACGTAATAATTATATATATATATATATATATATATATATAATATTTTGAAAGAACTCACCACAAAACATATGTGATTAAAGATCAGAGTTTTTCAGTATTACTCTAGTGAGGATAGCGAGCAAGAGTATTTGAATACTACATAAGAACAGGTTAGCAAAATACAGGAATAATTCTTATAGTCCATACTTAAAAAACAAACCATAATAGGAATAATGAAATTAAATAATAAAATTAAAGTTACTGGACTTATATATATATATATATTGAGGTTGCTGGTATGATATATATATTGTTTTTATCTTTTTGTATAGTTATTATGGAGCTGATTTTTCTTAGTTCCAATAGCAGTATTTTTGTAAAAACGACTAAATGTCTATCCGTATAAGAGAGATAATCGATAAGAAGGTAATGTATCCGCTTAATTGGAATAGCACCGGTGTGCAAAAACCTACTCCGTTCTGGTGCTGACGTCATCCACCCCACCTCCTTTCCTTTAAACGACATAGTCGTTCTTCACCCCTTTATACAACCCCTTTCCAAGTGGCAACAAATAAACCTCACGTCACACAACCAGCTCATTTCCTTGTTTGTTTTCTTTCCTAACTGGTAACATACTAACAGTAAATACATCACATATCTTTCTCTCTGATGTTAAAAGAAAATGAAAAAACAGTTGAAAACAACATCTAATAAAATATTATTTACACCAAACAAACTGGCAAATAGGAAGTAATATTTTGTTGGTATTCAATACATAATCATAACACTATCAAGAGCATAAGCTATTTACTATGTACATCTGCTTATTCTTCTTATTCCGTACTTTGCTTGTCAGAATGAGAGGGATATTTTTAACTGAAATATAGATTCGTTCAAAAGCTCTTGATTAAAGGTATGTTCTATAAATTTCCAATAAAGTTACAAAACTTATTTGTTACTGGACTTATTAAATAATTATGTTGTTGCTTTTAGATGAAAATGAACAAAGACCATGACTATTAATATTTAATACCACCAAATTCATTTCATACTCAAGTTTATTGGCTGAAAAGTCACCTAAATTTCTGAAGTTAATTTTTATTTTACATTTCAAATTTTGTGGTATGACTTAAAAGTGCATAAATATGATATTTCATTTAATAATATCTAAAGCGGATACAAAATGACTATAACTAAACTATTTCAAAACAAGGAGCACAACTTGAGGTTATATATATATATATATATATATATATGATCAAACTACAATATAAAATGAGGAATAAAGACTACGATCTATAAACCGCAACAACTGGTCTTCGTCAGAGTCAAAAACCCAACTGAAACACTAGATGCAGAAACATCTAGTGAGAGGTTGAGAGGAGTGTGAGGGAAGAGGGGTCTTTTAAAAGGATGAAAGTGCAGGAAAGGACAATATATATATGATCAAAGCACAATAAGAAATGGGAAAACAAGACTAAGATCTTTCAACCGTAACAAGCGGTCTTTGTCAGGGTCAAAAACCCAACGCAGGAAAAACATATAAAAACATATAAAACGCACAGGAAAATCGCAGTTGGGTTTTTGACTCTGACGGTTGAAAGATCTTAGTCTTGTTTTCCCATTTCTTATTGTGGTTTGATCATTGATTGTTATTTTACGTGTTTATGTGAAATCTTTATATATATATGTAATATTTTCAAAGAACTCACCAGAAAAAAATATGTGATTAAAGATCAGGGTTTTTCTGTATTACTCTAGTGAGGAGAGCGAGCAAGAGTATTTGAATACTACATAAGAACAGGTTAGCAAAATACAGGAAAAATTCTTATAGTCCATACCCTAAAAATAAACCATAATAGGAATAATTAAGTAATTTGTGATAGGGAAATAAAAAATGAAACATATTTATATTGATTATATTAAGTCATTCTTTTGTATTTTTTACTTAATGGGTAGAAATCGTATTTATTGACTTTTGATCAAATTTAGTGATGGTAATAATGCTGACAGGCAACAACTGATAACGGACAAAAGGAATTAAAAGCCATGAGAAATATCGTGACAAATGCAATCGTATTTGGATACATTACTGATCAGATTTGTCCAAGCCATTAATTTATATACTCACGAACCAGTGACAATGCAAGGAAATTTAATCAATCTTGCTTGTTCTAGTTTTATACTCTATATTCTACAAATTAACTATTTTGCTATACTTTATTATTCTATTCGGGATAACATTTAGGCTGATTTTATTCAGATAATTTATACTTATAAGAACTTATTGTTAAAATTTTCTATTGTTTGAATTAGTTCATGTTTGATTACAGTTCAAATAATATTGAATACATAGTTTAATGTTAGTACCTCTTTACTGTTTTTGATTTTTGTTGCACATTTGTTTTTTTTTTTCAGCTGCAACTTTCTAGGTTTTATAAAATGTTAGTATCAAAAACTGGTTCAGAAATGATATAACACTATTCTCAGCTGTGGAAGAGCTGCGTTTGCCGAAATCAAGTGCTGCGACTCAACCAAGATTATTCTTTGCCCAATAAGATTTCACAGTTATTAAACAGTATCTGTTTGTGTTACCAATGAAATGGTGAATAATATATTTATGCTCATTGAAGTATAATTTATTACCTTTGTGACATTATTTATACTGGAGTAATACTTAAAAACTCTGATGTTTAATCAAATATATTTTTGTGGTGAGTTATTTGAAAATATTATATATATATATATTTTGTGTTAAACTGAATTGCCTTAATCAAACATACCTTTCTTTTGAGCAGTTTTAGATAATTATCTAGAAAATACGAAAAGCTTCTCAAAAGGAAGGTATGTTTGATACATACTTTTCATTGAAAAGCTGAACATATTTTTATACACAAAGCTTGGAGTTGCACCAAGCTGCTGTATTCATTCCGGTTGGGTTCATAAATTTAGAAATATCTTTATCAAAATTTACTCAAAGATGTATATTATAAATTAATTTTTCTTTTTAGGTAATCATCAAATTGATTGAAATATTTTAACTTTAACAATTTTAACTTTTTTCATTTTCATAAAACTTTTATAGGAAAAACAATTAAAAATTTAAACTACGTTTAATTACGGTAAACTTCACTTTCCATACCACCAGATTTTGTTGGATCTGGTACAAATAAAAATTCTAGCAGTTTGGTATACAGCAAAAGGTGATAATATAGCATAAGAGGATTCAATTGTTTTCATCATTTATATGCGTAAATGAAACAACGCCGGCCACCAAAGATGTGCAGTGTCAGTGCTTATTATATTATTGATTATCATATGTTATCATTTTCTCAAATGACATACTATTCTACACACTAATGATAGAAATGAACTTCTGGAAATAGTAATAAAATTGAAATATGTCCTTGTTTTAAAACTAACTTCATCAGTATAGCCTAACAAACCGTTATGAATAATTCAAAAGATGCTCCAAAATGAAGATAATTGGTCAAAAGCTGCAAACTTTGTAGAGGCGGTTCTCCATCATAAGAAGAACGAAAGTGGTGTGAGGCAAGGGCAATGATTATTCATAGGTGAACGAATGGGGACAAGAAGGTGAATTCTATTCAGGAGGACTGAGGCACCGGCATGAAGTAATGTGCAAACGGTTTCCGTGTCGGGTATTGCCAGGAAATAGGATGTGGTTTTTTAGTGGCCCGGGACCCCCAACCCCACATACCCTAAGTAAGACGTCTTGCTAAGGGATCTGATGAACAGATTTTTCCACATCCTACGACGAAAAAAAAACCGTTATGAATAACATGTCAATGTTTTTCGATATTTTTTTCTCAACTTCAATACATAAGGTTGTTTTCTCGGTTTGGGCATAGTGGTGTACCAGTTATTTTGCAACCTAATTTTTTTTTAGATGTTATCTCTGATGTTTCATGAATCATTTCTATAGACCAAACATACACTTTAGATATCAATAAGAGATATCAATAAAATAATAGATATCAATAAAAGATATCAATAGTTTCATATGACATAAATACAACTTTTAATTGAGCTATGGTGAACAAAAACGCGAATTTTAAATATTTCCTATGAAATATGTAAAAACTTAAAAAGACTTTTTAGCCTCACGTTGAATGGCGTTCATTTATAATTTTGCATGTTGCTCAATTAGAAGGGTTTTCTGTCCATGTACCATCATTAAAATATTTTCAAAATACATTAATCATATACCTTACTTTCCACAGCCTGCATAACTTATCAATAACTACTCTTTGCTCCATATTAATGCCTCTTTTGCATTATAAATAGCGTCAACACTTTAAAAATTGCTAAAATTTTAATGTAATACCGCGATATATTTGTTATTACAGATTATATATCTGTAATAATATTTTAATATATCATCTATTTTTTAGTTCTAACTAAATTTCTTTGATAGGGCATACAAAGTTTAAAGTTTCTACCACCGTAACTTATAGAGAAATCTTCATTCATTTTTTTATTTTATGTCAGACAACATAACATGTGTACAAAACATGTTTATGTACATAAAACAATTCTTTATTTTGTAAACTTAGCAACTAATTGTTATTCATTAATGAATTTGTTATGATATTATCATTTACTAATTATATAGCTTCAATTAATGAAGCTTTGAAGTCGTTAACCATATCTCTTGAGAGAGGGTCTATCAAGTAACAAATTAAAATTAAAATAAATCACGAGCTATGCTAGCGTCATTCTGTGGTATTTGCTCATTAGAGTTAAAAAAAAATATATTAAGTCTTCATCACAAGGTTTTTTTTACAACAAGTTTCGAGTACTTAGTGTTCATCTTCAGGAGCATCTGCGATATAAACACAAAAATGTATACAATTTTTTTTGAATTTTTCCTTTATTTAACTTCAAATATTTTTATACATTTTGTGTTTATATTGTAGATGCACCTGATAACGAATAATAAGTGTTCTAAACGCGTTGTAAAATAAAATCTTTGTGGTGTTCTAAACGCGTTGTAAAATAAAATCTTTGTAGTGTTCTAAACGCGTTGTAAAATAAAATCTTTGTGGTGTTCTAAACGCGTTGTAAAATAAAATCTTTGTAGTGTTCTAAACGCGTTGTTAAATAAAATCTTTGTAGTGTTCTATACGCGTAGTAAAATAAAATCTTTGTGGTGTTCTCAACGCGTTGTAAAATAAAATCTTTGTGGTGTTCTAAACACGTTGTAAAATAAAATCTTTGTAGTGTCCTAAACGAGTTGTTAAATAAAATCTTTGTAGTGTTCTAAACGCGTAGTAAAATAAAATCTTTGTGGTGTTCTCAACGCGTTGTAAAATAAAATCTTTGTAGTGTCCTAAACGAGTTGTTAAATAAAATCTTTGTAGTGTTCTAAACGCGTAGTAAAATAAAATCTTTGTGGTGTTCTAAACCCGTTGTAAAGTAGCAGCTCTTTGTGGTGTTCTAAACGCGTTGTAAAATAAAATCTTTGTAGTGTCCTAAACGAGTTGTTAAATAAAATCTTTGTAGTGTCCTAAACGAGTTGTTAAATAAAATCTTTGTAGTGTTCTAAACGCGTTGTAAAATAAAATCTTTGTAGTGTTCTAAACCTGTTGTAAAGTAGCAGCTCTTTGTGGTGTTCTAAACGCGTTGTAAAATAAAATCTTTGTAGTGTTCTAAACGCGTTGTAAAAAAAATCTTTGTAGTGTTCTAAACTATTTGTATAATAAAATCTTTGTGGTGTTCTAAACGCGTTGTAAAATAAAATCTTTGTGGTGTTCTAAACACGTTGTAAAATAAAATCTTTGTAGTGTTCTAAACGCGTTGTGAAGTAGCAGCTCTTTGTGGTGTTCTAAACGCGTTGTAAAATAAAATCTTTGTAGTGTTCTAAACGCGTGGTAAAATAAAATCATTTAGTGTTCTAAACGCGTTGTAAAATAAAATCTTTGTGGTGTTCTAAACGCGTTGTAAAATAAAGTCTTTGTGGTGATGACTTAACCATTTTTTCTCACTATTATTAAAATATATTCTATATTTCTCATTCAGTTTCTTGCATCATTTCACTCTTGGAATTCACAAAATAAATTTTACTACATACATTTTAGTTCCTCTTCCAAAAGTTATGATCTAGTTTAGTTATCTAGTTTAGTATTGTATGGTAATTTACCTCTTCATTCTATTTAAATTAAAATTGTTCAATAAGCGTTCAAATTTAACTAGAGTTCTACAAATCAAATTACTTGCGATTTATAGTCTCGCTCCTATAATTTTAATAAATTACTACATTTGGAATATAAATCCTAAGTTAAAAAAAATATTTTATAAAAATTCCTGAGCAGTTAGTCTTTTTCTTATTGACTAAAATTTAATAAAATCTAAACCTTATTTAAAATAGAAGCAAAATCTCGCACTTAAACCATGACTCATTTTTACACTCAAAGCACTTATCATAAATACATAATAATATCCCTTTCACAATCCTGCCAGTCTTTTAATATTTAATATTTCACATTAAAATATTTCTTGTAAAAATGTACCTAGACAATAAAAACAGAATAAATTTTATTGTTCCATATTGAAGGTATCAAAGTATATAAAAATTGCATTCTCAGTATCGTAAAGGTAATATACTGCGTACATTTCCGTCATACATTGAATGGACTGGGTTAGGTACAATCCTGAAAGAGTGCTACAGTTATTCTTTATATAGAGAGATCATAAGTAATATTCTCACTATTCCATGATTCAATTCACGCTTAACATAAGTGATTTGATAGTATCAAAGTAAATAGACAGATTTTCTTTATTTTATTTTACTCATAAACTGTTTAAATTATATTTAATTTTTTTTATAAATTTCCAACTCAGTTTTCATTTCCATTTCTTTGTTTTTTGTTTCTTTACTTCTTCTAAAAATAGAGGATTTTTTCAATCTAAAAATTATTACTTGTTTTTTTAAAAAATAGTTTTTTTTTAAATGTTTATGTATTATATGTTTATATAATATGAGTGCATATATATATATATAGTTAACACAAGAAAGAGAAAAAACAAATAAAGACACACACAAAAGACTCACAACGATATTTCGACAGTCGTCGTCATCGGGTAGAAGTAGTCCCTTTGAGTAGCTGAAGCTAACTGAGTGGTAGGCCGAATGCAAACGAACACGCACGCACTCTGCCGGCTGCCGTAGGTAAGCTACTAACTACAGAGAGAAAAATAACTAAAAAGAACAAATAAAAGCAAATAAAAATAACAGAAGGAGAAGAATAGTAAATGAAGCAATAAACAATTAAAAAATAAAAAAATAAAAATAAATAAAAAAATAAATATTAAAAAATAATAAATAAATGATTAAAAAAAAATAAAATAAGTAAAAAATTAAATTAACGGTACAAGTTAAGGCCAGGAGGAGAGCGAACTTTGAGAAGACAGATAATTGCCTCCTCTGAAGCTCTTAAAGTAACCCGAGAAGACTGAACAGGGATATGATTAAGGACTTGGACCCGGAAGCAGTGATTAAAATCCAGTCCTTGGGAATTAGAGTGGATAGCAATAGGGAGGTTTTTGCGTTGACCAACGGAAGCCCTGTGACCATTCATACGTTAAGTTGAGCTGCGTAGAGGCCATACCAACATAGAATGCATCACACTGGGTGCAGTCCAAACGGTAAACGCAATTAACCGAGGTGCATGAGGTGTGGGGAGGACAAGGGTAGTTAATGTTGCTATGGGGGGAAGTAAAAAAGGGATTAGGGTTTATGATGAGACAGGTTTGGCATCTGCTCCGTCCGCACTCCACCATTCCCCTCCCAAGTGCAGGGTTCAAGGGAGAGTGATGGGAGAAAATGCCTCTGAGGTTCGGTGGTTTGCGATATGATAAGGAGGGGGCTTCAGGAAAAATAGACGAGGTAGAAGGAGAAGAGGAGAGCAATGGGAAAAACTCCTTAATAACCGAGCCATCTTATGAGTACCAGGGAAAAAAGTGGATATCAGGAAAACACTATCAGTGTGGTCTTTTCTCGGTACGTGCCGGTGAACTATTTCAGCCGGCACGACACGACTATCAATGACATTGGAAGGGTAGCCACGATCAACTAATTTTTCCTTTAAACAGTTAATATGGGAACTACGGTTTTTCAAGTTATTACAAATCCTGTGGATGCGGATGGAAAGGGATCTGGGGATTGCTTTTTTGATGTGGGTGGGATGGCAACTACTGTAGTGGAGGTACTGCTGTGCATTCGTAGGTTTTATATGTATAGAGGTGGAGAAACTGCTATTGTTGAGGGTGACATCAACATCAAGGAAAGTAATTTTTATATATATATATATATATATATATATATATATACATAAGGCTCACTGCTATATTTCGAGATGTATCATCATCAGAAGAAGTGCTCCTCCGGAACGGTAGCAGCTGACTGACATGAACCGAAGAAAGTCAGAAGCACAAGCCCGATATTGAAGTATTACACTAAACACGAGGACAATTTGCGAAGAATTGCTATATTTCTTAGCAAAGGATTTATGCAAAATGTTGTATTAAAGACCAACTAGATATGGCTTTGTTTTTAATAAGGTATATATATATATATATATATATATATATACGCAGTGACACATAAACAGAAACACAACAAAGACTCACTTTTCAATATTTCGACCGTAATGGCGGTCGACCTCAGGAGAAGAAGTGAATTGACGGAAGGACGACAGTCAACTGAAGAACTCACTGGGTGAGGGCTAAAGCAGTGCTGCCGCAAAGGAGACAAATAAAAAAGGAACTAGGAAGTCGAGAGCAAAAAAAAAAATGTTTTTGAAAGGTAGAAAAAGGTTAAGAAAAGAAAAAATAAATAAAATATATAGAACAATTAAAAAAAAAATTAAAAAAAAAATAAATAAATAAAAATTAAAAAATAAATAAATAAAAAACTAACGATTTAAATTCAAGCCAGGTTTCGAGCGTGCCCCCAGGAGCCAAATGTGGGCTTCCTCAGAAGCTTTTAAAGTAACTTGTCTGTTATCACTGGGGACTTGTTTAAGAACTTGGACTGTGAAACAATCATTGAAACTGAGATGGTGGGAATTAGCGTGAGTGGCGACAGGGAGACTGCTGCGTTTACCAACCGAAAGCCTGTGATTATTCATCCAAAGGTTCAGCATCGTAGATGCTAAACCAACGTAAAAAGCATCACATTGGGTGCATTTCAAGAGGTAAACGCAGTCAGTGGAGATACAGGAGGAAGGACTGTGAATAGGGTAAGAATTAAGATTAGTTAGAGACTCAAATGAAGACCCAGAATCAACAATGGGACAGGTAAGACATCTCCGACGTCCACAACGTTGTAGGCCACCGCTGCTTTGGGGATTCTGAATAAGTTTGCCGGCCCGGTGGGAAAAAATATTTGAGAGATTGGGAGCTCTTCTAAAGGAAATGCGGGGCAACTGGTTAAAAACTGAAACGGTAGAGGGGGAAGAGGAAAGGATAGGGTAAAGTTCTTTAATAAATTTTCTTAATTTATGGACACCAGGGAAATAATTTGTAAGAAGCGAAGCAGTAGTAGTGGGTTCTCTTCTGTTATTAGTGGAAAAGTTGACATTGGCAGGGATGATTCGGCTATTGATTAAATTGGGGGGATAACCACGCTGAGTGAATTTGCATTTAAGTTTTTGAAGATTGGTTTCCCGATCTTGGATATTATTACAGAGGCGATGAAGACGGATTGAAAGAGACCGCGGGATAGATTTTTTAATATAAGGAGGATGACAACTTTTGTAATGGAGGTAGTTTTGGGCGTTGGTGGGCTTAACGTGAACAGACGTCGTGAAGGTCCCACTGTTAAGAGTGATGTCAACATCTAAGAAAGTTATGTTGTAGGGGGAGGAATGGTGTGTGAAAGAGATAGAGGTGGAGAAAGCTTCGAAGGAAGTGATGAAAGAATCCAAAAGATGTTGGCCGTGCTGCCAAACAAGGAAGATGTCATCAATAAATCTAACATAGAAATAGTGGAGAAAGAGGGCAAGAAGCAAGGAACATTTGTTCCAGCTTCGTCATAAATAAATTGGCAAAAGAAGGAGCCATCCTCGTCCCCATGGCGGTACCTCTGGTTTGAAGATAAAACTTACCTTCGAATTGAAAGTAATTATGCCCCAAAACAAAGTCAGCCAGTTTGACAAGGAAATCGGTAGAGGGAGAATGAGGTAGGGGTCTGTGATTAAGAAAATAGCGTAAAGCCTCCAAACCCTCATCATGGTCAATGACAGTGTATAACGACTTCACATCCATCGTGACCATGACAAGGGGGAAGTCAAGCGTCTCAGGAATGGACAGGTTTTTCAGTAAATCAAGGAAATGAAAGGAGTCTCTGCAGTAAGAAGGCTGCATTCTTACAATAGGCTGCAAGAAGGCATCAACGAACGCAGAAACCCTTTCCGTGAGAGAACCATAGCTAGAAACTATTGGCCTCCCGGGGGGCGGAGTAAAAGGCATCTCAAAAGATTTGTGAATTTTAGGGAGTAAGTAAAATTTAGGACAACGTGGATTAGAAGGGACAAGAACGGCTACATCTTCTTTGGAGAGCCCCTCACGGAAAGAAGAGCTCTCCAGAAGTTGGGTTAAGGAGTGTTTATAAGAAGGAGTAGGGTCAGATGATAAAGGAAGGTAATAAAGCTGGTCATTGAGTTGTCTCACAGCCTCACGACAATAGTCGTCGTAATTCATGAGAACAACAGAAGAACCTTTATCAGCAAAGAACCTTTATTTCTCCTGAGGACGACCGCCATTACGGTCGAAATATTGAAAAGTGAGTCTTTGTTGTGTTTCTGTTTATGTGTCACTGCTTATTTTAATTGTTTTTTGTCCTGCCGGACCGTTTTTCGTTTATCATGGTATATATATATATATATATATCATATATAGATCTATATGGTATTACATAGATCATATATATATATGATCAAACCAAAATAAGAAAATGGGAAAACAAGACTAAGATCTTTCAACCGTAACCAAGACCGCTTGTTACGGTTGAAAGATCTTAGTCTTGTTTTCCCATTTTCTTTTTGTGGTTTGATCATTGATTGTTATTTCACGTGTTTATGTGAAATCTTTATATATATATATATATAATCATGGTATATCTACCATGATAAACGAAAAACGGTCCGGCAGGACAGATAACACTTAAAATAAACTATGACACATAGACTGAAACATAACTTCGACCGTAATGGCGGTCAAATATTGAAATGTGAGTCATTGTTATGTTTCAGTCTATGAGTCACAGTTTATTTTAAGTATTATATATATAATATATATATATATATATATATATATATATATATATATATTATATCCACATGTATGTGTACACACAATAAAATGGTGGTTTGTTAATTTCATTAAGTTATGTTGACTTTAACATTAATTGAAAATATATGTTACCATTTTGAATGTTTTACTACTTTTGAGCTTCTCTGAGTTCAGTATTTGTATTTCCAGTACATTATATGAATTTGTGTGTGTGTGTGTGTGTGTGTGTGTGTATCTGTCTGTCCGTTTGTGTGTCTGACACTCGTAATATTAATTGAAGAATGCATATATGATTAATTATTTACCGACTTGAAAAATTTCTGTAATTCACTAGTTATACACATTAAAACCATTTATTTATTTCAAGTAAAAAACAATTTTAAAATTGCAATAATGAACTTGCTTTAATGTATTTTATTGTTTTATACAATTAATCAATTTCATTAATTACATTGGAGATGTAATTAATGAGTTCTCCTCATAGCAAGTGTTGAGTGATGCAAAATATTTCTGCACTAGCATTTCAAAAGTAGTGTTAAGTGTTCACAAATCTTATATGAAATTACTACTATTCGACTTTCTCAGCAGTTCCAATAGTATATTTGGTATTTAAATGTTTACCATTCTAATATATGTAGATGTAACAATTAATAATTGATATGTACTTCACTAAGTATTGAGTAATCTCAATTTTGACAAAATTGTAACTGTTGGATAAGTGCGTGATCTAGATTATGTGGCACATATAGCAGCACAAAAATGTGATTAATCTTAATTTAATATTTTACTTATTTTAAGTAATTTTAAAGGGTGTGAAGCATTTTTTTTTTAAATTCTGCAAGAAAGCTACATCTCTGAGAGTGATTTCTAAACGAATATCACATCTATCTTATAGTTCTACATTGGGAGTCCTATATTTTGCCTAACTTTACTGTTTAATAGGGATTTTTAGCAAGTTCCTGAATTGGTTGAAATCAATGGCTTAACGTCATCTCTAAGGAACTACCGCATACATGATGAAATCGATGGCCAGAGTTAGAATCGAACCACAAATAAGCACACAAGTCACTAGCCTACCTTCACCCATAGAGGATAGAACTAGATAAAATTACTTTTCATCACCAATGCTGAATAGTATACGAGGTGTATAAATAAAGTAGTGAGACTGGCAACGTCGCTTTCGATCTGGCAACGCTGGAGACGCGTGGCCTTGAGTAGCGTCAGGTGCACGTGTGATGCGCCTCCAGTATGAATCTGAACTCGCCACAGTCATTTGTTTGTCCGTAGCGTTGGTTTTCGTGAAATGGTTTTTTCTTGAGCGTTTTAAAAATGAGTGACCTCAAAGTTGAGCAGCGGTGTGCAATCAAATTTTGCAATCATAATGCAACCGAAACTTTTGAAAAACTTCAGGAGGCCTATGGAGAACGTGTTTTATCAAGGGCACAGGTTTTTCGGTGGTTTAAGGAATTTTCAGAAGGAAGAGAGTCGATTGAAGATGAACCACGAAGCGGAAGGCCTTCAAGTGCAAACACCGATGAAAATGTCAACAGAGTACGGAACCTTGTGCGTTCAGATCGACGCTTGACAGTCAGAATGATCGGGGAACAGTTGAATTTGAATCACACCTCCGTTCATCACATTTTGACCAATGAATTGGAGATGAGAAAAATTTGTGCGAAAATGGTTCCGAAAATTCCGAAAAGAAAACGAGTTTTTGGCCAGTAAAAACATTCCTGTTGCTCCTCAGCCTCCTTATTCACCAGACTTGAGTCTTTATCACTTTTTCCTCTTCCCGAGATTGAAAAATCACCTCAAGGGAACTCATTTCGGGACACTACAAAACATACAAACTGCTGTAACCGACCAGCTGAAGGCCATTCCAGAATCCGAGTTCCAGCAATGCTACAATGATTGGAAGGACCGTCTCCAGCGCTGTGTGGCTTCCGAAGGGAACTATTTTGAAGGTGACAATATCACATTGTAATTATATTTGAATAGAAAATTTAAAAAAAAATCAGTCTCACTACTTTATTTACACACCTCGTAATTATGTTTTTCTTTTCCTAGAGTAAACAACAATATATCATTGAGCTATGTATGCATTGATTTCTTTTAAAATATAATTACAAGATGTAATACAATCATAATATTGAATCATACCTCTAATGATGTGATGTGTTAAGGAAACATGAATTTTAGGAGAAGGTTTAGTTTGAAGTCAATGGAACTGAATGACCACAATATCCAGTTCCAGGTTGAAATGAATTCGGCAATCACCTGCAACACAGTCAGTTGTTTTAGAACAAGTTGCAAATAAAAAATAAAACGTGTTTGTCCCTGTATTACGCTATATAGATAGAATACTATTGCTATATAATCCTCTCCAGAAACATGCTTAAAAAAACTAAGCCGAGTTTTACTTCTATTAATTGTTTAAATTAATGATTTCTTTAGCTGTATATCAAATAACAATTGTCCAAATGTTTTATCTTGAATATTCGTCATTATTAACAGTATTCACTTTTTACAAATCACTGACGTTTCAGTCACTATTAACATCTTCAAGGTATTTTAATTTTACTTGCTAATGCTAGAAATATAAACATCAATATAAATCTATATTAACTAAGGAAAAATAATTTACGAAAAACAATAACACAGTCCAGATGCAGGATACATCGATAAGAGAAGGTTACAGTAAGGTTATGGTAACTTAAATCATACTGGTTAAACTAGTTCATGGAAATGTGTCTAAAGGTTAAACCTAATTTCAAGCAACTTCTGAATTCCTGTTCGCCGACTCTTCTACATGTAGCTTCAAATGATGAAGAATTGTAGTTGATTCTAAGCCTAATCGAAATTAGGTTCTTTCCTTTTTAGCCCAAAAGTGGCCAAAAATAAAATTCAAGTAAGTAAAATTAAAATTCCCTGAAGATGGTCAATGTGACTGAAACGTCGGTGATTTGTAAAAAGTAAATAGTGTTAATAATGACGAATATTCAAGATAAAACATTTGGACAATTGTTATGTCATACACCAGGAAGCTTCAAAACACTTATTAAAATGTTAGAAAAGTTAACGAAGAAAGTGACAAAAACAAGGTTGTATTTTTTTTCTTTTTCACCAATAGCGATTGTAATTTAAAATTTAATAACATATTTTGAGTTTTCATGCATTGTTTGCATAAGCTAATGGTACATAAGTTTTGCGTTATGCTTTGGGTTCAGATAAATAAAACATAAAAACTTTTTTACCTTTTCAACTTGTTACACTACAGTTAACTTGATACATATTTCGAAAAGTTTCGAATAAAATTATTTCATTTTTTGTAATATGCATTAGTCAAATTATATGTTGCATAGATTAAAAAGGAGTGTACATATATTTTAATTAATTTTTTATAATATATTTACAACACTTTTTATTTTTAGAAGCTTCCGTTTGTTAACATTGGTTTTTTTTTTAGTTAAACAAGAGTAGTAACTCTGTCAAGTAGGTAAACTATCAGTCTTAAAAAACCCTTTGACAATATTAATATTATCTAATAAGAGGGCTAGATTAGCCCAGTGGAGAGGTACTTGCCTCTAAAACTGGTACCTGGTACCACCCAGGGTTCAATACCCACTCTGGCCCCGGATTTATTCACGCAGGTGGTGAAGAAATCTGAATATGTCAATCCTGGCGTTCCTGAGTCTGTACGATGTCAGGTAGTCATTAATGTTTTCTACTTCAAATAGACGTGAGTTAAAAAAATGTAGAACTCATTGTATATTATGACTGATAGCCATATTATCCCAACCATGTTTCGTATTCTCTGCAAACAGAGAGATGTCGTAGTGGAATAGTATCCCTCATGATGGATTATTTCCTCAGAGGTGATAAATTGAGTAAACTAGTAATATAAATACTTTCATCCTATTCGTTCTTTCCCTTTATTCATTTCCTCAGTCTAATAAACCTTGCAATTTTTATAAAAGATGTTCCAACATTTGAAACATATTCTCAAATAGAACCGCCAAATCTTCATCACTGATGCAGGATATAGAGAAAATGACAACCAGACAAAGAGCACTCCATTCAATAAAAGTAATCTACTGTGCCAAAACACATGTACCTGCGGTGACTGTGAAAACTGTAAACATTTGACCAACGAATATATCCGCGCACTATAGTACACGTCCTCACCAGCAGTTCCAGACCAGAGACCTTCTACTGATTGATTACTCTGCTACTATAACTTGGAATGTCAGTAATTCACGTCAGATGTTAAGTTTGTCTGTTCAGTAATAACGTCATATTTGCGGTTATGTGGTCTTGTTAGTCATGGTTTTTAATGTTTTTAGTCATGTGTTGGAAAAATAGTCAGATAGTCAAAATTGTTCAGTGAGGTTGAGGAAGGTTGGTGGCAGGATTGAGAGTTTGAACAAGAAGGTTCAGATGAGTAGGTAGTCATTTGTCTTCAATGGAAATAAGTCGGGTGATGTAACTATCTATGGTTTCCATTTTCAAATCATGGTGAATATCAACATTACGGGCGTACCAAAGAGCCCTGGCTATAAGGCGGGCACATTTATTTTGAACAATCTGGATACAAGCCTTGTTCTTTGGTGTAAACATTCGTATATGAGAGTAATTCTCAACAGAATGAGAGTCATTCTGTCAAAGATTGGATGTCTTAAAACCCATGGAGCAATTCATACGACGAAATACTATAGACGTTATTGTAACAGGTACCAAAATATCAAAAAGGCAAAGAGGTCATCAGAAACTTAAAATTTTAAAGCCGTGTACAAAAAAAAATGAAAGAACATATCAATGTAAAATTAATAATAACTTTTTGAATAGTAGTAAATAGTGTTAATAAGGATAAAATTTTAAAGTTATTTGGATCAACACAAATGCAATCAGAATCAGGCCTAGGTAGTGGTAGTGACTTACTGACCCAATTAGTGCAGATAAAACACCTTTAATAATCCTAATTGACTCTACTTTGCCTGTATAAAAGCAAAAAAAAACATTTAGAGATTTATTCTTGTCACAAAGATAGCTCTAGGAAAGAGTTGAAAGTTGTTGACAGTAGAAATTACATTATTTAGTTTAGATGGAATGACAGAAAAGTTATTCACGAAGACTGAGGAACTTAACAAAAAATCTAGTTTCTGTAAAATTATGGGTACATTTATTTTAATAAAATATGTTTACATATTTTATTAATATATTAAAATATCAATATATTAAGCATTGATATGATTGTGCTATATGTAAAATGTTTTTTGTTTGATTTTTATAATTTATTTCGATAAAAAGTATTGACGGTAGTCAAAACAAAGTTCAATAGCAGGTTAAATACTTTCAATGAACTGTTCAAAAGGATTTACCTCTATTTATCTGGTATAAAGCATATTTAAAATGATATATTTAAAAATTACTTAACCCTTTATAGATAAATATAAAATTATTAGCTAGAAAACTGTTAATGTCATTTATTTCTATAATGAAATTTAAAAATAACTTATACATTTAATTTTGCAAAAAATACTAATTATTGATCTACAATCAAATTATATACATTTCAAAGAAGTCTCTATAGCAATATAGATAGATCAATATTGCAATTTCATCAGAATTAATTGAGTGGTATTTGATCTTGAAATTTTAGTACATGATATTGGTTTTGGAGCATCCAAATTCCCAATTCCCATTCCCTAAACTATCATCTGGTTGAAGTAGGAGTGGAACAGGTTGGCATTTATTTCATTAATCACAAGGACGTATAACAATTAGAAATGTTTAATACAACTAGTTCTTATGAAATAACCGATTTAAGCAAATTTAAGTGTGATTATTTGGATATCATTTAAACATTACATACTACTAATCCCTGTTTAAATGGTTGGTTTTAATAATGTGGTTAACTCATCTTTGAAATGGATACCAAATGTTGTTTCTCCTCACTTTTAGCCCTTTCTGAAAACGTTAAACTCTTCTAAGATTGAAATGAGAAACGAATATCTAGAATTAAATATCTTCCAAACAAAATTGATTATTATTTATTTTGAAATAGTCCAGAGATTCCTTTAATATTTGAGATACCACTTTTTTAATTCTATTTATATTAATATATTATTTATTTTATTTAAACTATTAAATATTTATTTCAATATTCAATAACACGGTTTTAGTTAAGTATGTCCAAAGAAAACCTAATTCAATGTATAATAGATTACTTAGTATTATCATAACTTAAAATTGTAGTTATAATACATATTTATTTATATATATATATATATATATATATATATATATATATATATATATCTAAATATAATATATTTATTCTATTTGAAGCAAAAATTACAATAAATTAATTATTTTTGTGACTAGAAATTTGAATACAATTAAAGTTAATGAATGCGACAAATAAGCCTAAGTGGAATTTAACATCAAGTCATCCTATTGTTACATTGTTTCATACAATCAATCAAAATTCATAAGGTATTATTATTCATAACTTGTATTAAGAAACTAGTAGATAGAAAAAAAATAAAAGTGCAGGCAAAAAATTGGTACTCCTATGACAGACAAACAGTACTAAAGTATCGATTCCATGATGTATGTTGCTCAATTTAACTGGATTCTTATTATATACTACTTGCCTGTTGCAAAAAATGTAACTAATAAATAATGTTACGAATAAATAATAATTACAAAATAATGTAGTTACAATTGTTTTATTACTTTCTTGTTTATACTTCTAGCCAGGTAGAAAAAAATAAAAGAATAATTTAAAAAAAACTGGAATAAGTAAAAATCCGTGAAAATTTAAAAAAAAAATATTTTTTTTCGTTATCAACTCATTTTGCTTACCGTAATGTATAGAAAACAAAGTTGGTCACCCAGGCATATATGTCAGTAATAGGACGTTAAAAACCGGTTCTTAACGTACTGCAAAGATAAAAAAATGGCACGAGTAATCTATAAATGATCAAACCACAATATGAAATGGGAAAAAAAGACTAAGATCTTGTAACCGTAACAAGCGGTCTTCGTCAGAACGAAGACAGCGTCAGAGCGAAGACCCTTGTTACGATTGGAAGTTCTTAGTCTTATTTTTTTACCATTTCATATTGTAGATTGATCATTGATTATTATATCATGTGTTTATGTGAAATCTTGTTTATATTATAATAAGTAATGCTGATTTTTCAAATCTTATGTCAGTCACTTTATAAGGATATAACTGATAACAAAACAGTTTCAAATTTGCCTAAAGCACTGTTTTGTTAAAAGCTATATTCTCATCTGCTCGTGATGTATTCAGACTACTCGAAATGATCTCATTGCATCAAACATTCAAATCCCTCCATTACTTATGGACGGCTCAGTTGAAGGACTAATTTGGATCGCCGCCTGAATAAACACTGCCAGCGAAATGTCTGTCCAAGAAATCGATTTAAGTGACATTCGTTCTAACTGGAACATTCATATAAAAAAGAAACCATTTCTCAAAACAACTCTATAGCGATGCTTTTATAAATAAAAAAACTAACTACTCTATCGGAAAAAAATGATGATAACTAATACATTATAATATAACATTAAAATAATAAAATTAACTATCTTCAATATTAAAATTATGGATAGCCACCTTTTATGATAAATTCTGGTTAGAATATAAAAACTACTAATAAACAAAGTTATATTAAACAGTTATATTATATAACACTATCTGTACTACCTCAGAAATGAAAGACTAATAAACATCTCCCATTTGGACATTTATATTATGCTTAAATGGTACATTAGATGTTATACACCTAAGAAGTTTGATATTAAGTTTACTAATAGTAAATCTGAGTGTAGATCACTCCAAATTTGTTCTCATTTCCTTATTGTGGTTTGAACATTGATAGTATACATATAGAATTAATGATTAAACCACAATAAAAAATGGCAAAACAAGACTAAAATCTTTCAACCGTAACAAGCGGTCTTCGTCAGAATCAAAAAACCCAACTGGAGGGTTTTCAGTTGGGTTTTTGACTCTGACGAAGACCGCTTGTTATGGTTGAAAGATCTATGTCTTGTTTTCCCATTTCTTATTGTGGTTTGACCATTGATTGTTATTTCACGTGTTTATGTGAAATCTTTTATATAGAATTAAGTGTTCTATATTACATATACTAAATGCACTATAATATATACCTATAATATGTAAAAAAACTGATATGAAAAAATAATTACATTGAAAATATATTTTTTTAATTTTCTTATATTTTGTATAATAATGGCTAGTGCATAAATGGGAATACTTATGTGTGTATGAATATTAGGGTGTAATATTTTCAATATGTAAAATTGCATAACATTACAATCTATTGAAATGTTCTATCTAAATGTTTATTAATCGAAATGAGATGATAGTTTTCCGCTCGTTGTTCGCCAGGCTTAATCTCACTATGAAAATTATTACGTGTGAGGGTAATCACATTAAAAGGGGGGGGAAGACTTTAACAAAATCCATTCCGAGTGATTTTAGTAAAAGTATGACAGCAGGTATTAAGCGTGAATTAAGCACAGTTTAGATATTTTTGCTAAATCGGAATATTTCAAATCTGTCGGAGGATTTCGTCCCAAATATTACATATAATAGTATTTCAAGAGCTAAATCCAATTCGTTATTTTCATAATGACAAGTATTACAGTTCTACAGAAGATATTATGCATTTAACTCCATCGATTATGTGTTATCACAATGTTAAATATTAAACATAATAAAAGCTTTTAAATGTAGCATTTGTCATACTGCTGACAAGTCTATTCCATTTAAAGATTGGTGAAATACAAAATACAAAATACATTGGTATTATACAAAACCCGTTGAGTAAAATAGCATGTTTCATCCCTCCAACATAATCAGAGTCACAGTAAACTTGTTTAGTAATCAATCTATAATTTTATATTGTATTTTTTTAATTAATCTAACAAAAAACGTGCTATTGATAACATTAATTCGCTGTTTCCGTAACGACTGTTAATTAATTAACATCGATTTGTTAAGTGTGCAGAAAATATAACTAAGTTATATAAATATTAATAGTAAAATACATCTAGCAATTTTTTAAAACGTATATTAAAGCAAAAATTTTCAATTTTTAACAAAAAATGTCAAAAAGTTGTAGATAACTTACCAGTAAAATGCATAGCAGTTAGATGCACATATTTCACAAGGAGACAAAAGGAAAGAAATGATAAGAATACTTATACTTCTAGACATGAATCATCAGTTGTAAAAATAAAATGTTTACCCTAAACATAGCTGACTGCAATCAGTTCTTTTTTCTTATTACATTCTTTTGGAGGCATCATTGAGGCATCATCATTGATTAATGGATGTACATTAGTCATAATGAATTACTATTCCACAATAGATGATTATGTCTTTCTATCAATTGTACTTTTACTTACTTAACTCTGATGCAGTCAAATGGGATTTCTTTTTGTTTTTCATTTAACGCAAAGAAGGGTCAATAAAGAATTTTAGAAAACTATTCAAACGAAAATTTCGTTTAAACAAAATAATTTTCTATTCGCGATATAATTTTAAGTTTCTAAGTTGTTTTTTTATTAATATTATCTATTCCTCTTGTCAAGCCTCTTCTCCAATTTTATTATTTTTTTTTTTTTGGATTGACTGAAAGTATAATAAACTTAATGTGGCACTTTTGAAGTTATATTACTCGTATTTTATTACGTTGATATCATTCTCAGTTTAAGTACATAAGTCGACGAGTCTGCACGCCTGTTGTTAATAATTTCTTTCTTATAGCCGATTAAAACTGAGTAACAAGTGCTTCAACACAGCCTCTTTATTTTATATAGCTCCAGTTGCCAGTTTATTCATGCTTTGGTAGTAACTTTTATTATGTAGTTCAAATTAAAATCATTTATACTTAATAAATCATAACAAACAATCTTCAAGATTCATTAAATTTTTGATTTTATAGAATATAATTTATACAGTTGATTAACATTTAGTAATTATATGAGTTTTGGAAATAATAATTTAGTTATGTCTTAAACTTTGATCATTTTAATATTTCAAAAAATAAATGCGTATTTGTCACTAAATTTCATATTTATGTACAGGTGGATCAGAGATTGAATAACTAATGATGATGATTGAAATTACTACCTTTCTCCCACAATTTGGTAGACAATTGTCCACTTCAGGGGTTCTAATCCTATGGATGATTCTAAATATCCAATAGATTATCCAATATTTTGTCATACCCCATTCACTTGACTGTTGAATAATTATTAAGAATCCCATTATTTGCCAGTATGTCTTCCAAATATGTCAATATCTTGAATGTCCTTCAAGTTATTCTGCTTGTGGTCCTACCAGAGCTCAGCTGATAGTCACATTGTAAATGTTTTAAAAATACTTTTAAACACATTTTTAAAAGAATAGGTATGTAATGTACTATTAGACTAGAATAGTGAAAAAAATGGGTATTTGTCAACAAGCATAACTCCTCTTTCTTGAGGAAAGAGTCTATTCCTCACTAAATATTACCTAAAGATGCCATGATTCATAAGCACCATGATTAAAAAAAAAATACAACTGACATTAAGTTCTGTTCAAGAGTGCAATATATAGATTGATTAAAACATTTTGAGGGACGAATCCATCATACCATGATAACCAACAGAAATTTACGTTCATTACGTTCATTTGCAGTGATTTTTTTACATAAATCCACACGTGGAAAGCAACATAAATTTATGTTTATTGGCAGTGAATTTATTATTATTCCTCTTATATCTCATATACTTCAATAACTTATTTAAATTTTTCGATAACTTAATTAAATTTCAATAACTTATTTAAATTTAAATTTCAATGGATTCACTCAACAAATATCTAAGTCAATAGTAATAGTAATTAATAATGTAAATAAACATCAATAAATGCGACAGGTATAGCAGGTAATCCGTTAGTCTAGGATAAACAATCAGTTTTTACAGTTTTATGTTATTCCTCTTTGCCGTAATTGAAGTTACGTGCATTTTTTTTATAAATTTTTAATTTTTCTTCATTTTTTTGCAAATTTTCATGGTTTTTTAATGAGCAGTTTAACGCAAAAAAAAAATAAAAATATAAAATGCACTATAACACCTTTTTGGTTACTGTAATTTAGAAAAAACTTATCTCAGTTTATTTTATACACCATATTCTATTTAAAGGTATTGTTTCATTTTCATCCGTCAAACGTTATGGCTTGTATTGCTCTCACAAGCCTTCAGATTGAATTATAAGTAAAAATTTTTACATTATACTGAAAAAAAGTATTTTCTGTTGTTTTATAAATTTGAGAACATTTTCCGTTTTTTGCTTTGGTAGCATTAAAGATAATGGGAAATTTTCTTGCTTCTAGAAAGAGCAGTTAGAAGACAAAAAATGTTGTCTAAAAATGTTGTTGGCAAAAAAGTGACTTTCGTTTCAACCATAATTTTTTCCGAGACAATAGGGCGTATTTACACTATCAGGTGCATTGTTGTGTAAAATATCAACTTAATCCATCAAAGATTCTGGACCGTAGCGTGTCCACAAACTTTGGATATATACTCATTCACCAACCCACATAAACACACAGACATCATCAAAAAACTTCATAAAACAACTTCTGAGATCTCCAAACATATAATCAAAATCTCCAGATTGATTTTTTTTTGCAATAACTTTACTCTACTTATAATGACATCTTCAGGGCTACATCAATACAGATGTTAATTACAATACCATGAAAAAAAAACTTTTTTAGTTAAATTATTTAACATTACATTAAATAATGTAACTTGTAGACATTTTTTCAAAGATAATGTTATTTAATTCTGTATTGGCATAGCCCTGAAGATGTCTACAAATATAGACGAAATAGTCGGTCTAAAGGTGTTGTATCGTTTGAGGCTAGACCAAACATCGATAAAAAAGAAATTAAGTAGTCAATATATGTGATCAAGATAAGAAAACATTATATTAAATATATAAATATTTAATAACATTTATAAATTAATAAATATAAAAATACTGTTAAGGAAGAACTGGTCTCATTTTCTTCATCATTGGGTATCAGTAATCGTAAACAATAGATATTTACATTTACCGCAAAACCCCATTAAGGACCTCTTATGTTTTGTCTTTAGAGTTACTTTGTATAATACCTACTTTTCTTAAAAGTATTTTCATGCTGAATATTTGTTCCAGTGTTTTCTTCATTGTTAAATCCAGCAGTTATAAAACACGATTATTTTTAATCAACTGTAATGAATTACAACAATCTTAAAGCAACTAACAACACCCTTATCATCAAGGTTCGTTTATTGGATTACTTTGGGAACAACGTGCCCTTTAAACTGTTGCTTGCTCCAGATAATTTTCAAGGCTTAAGATAGTGTAAGCCTAATTTAGTATGCTAGGTCTTTTCGCTAATACCCCTCTAATTTTAACTGTCGACTTTACATTCTACCGTATTTTAACAGGAGAAATACTAGATCATCTTATTTGATTATCAAAGGCACATTTTGTTTTATCATACATAACAGCTAAATAACCATGTGATTTTTTATTAATTATATTTTGAAACTCTAGTAACATTTTTAAACTTTATTATTAATTCAATCTAAATAAATTATTAATTCAATCAATATTAAATTTACTAACTTTCAGTCATTTTTTAATTCTTATTCATAATTCAAAATAATATATTAATTCAATCAAAATTTCGTAATCACAATTTCATACGACGCATAAAAACTATGTTGTCTGACAAACGTATAATACTGTTTCCAAATCTATATGAATGTAGATTAAAATACAGATGATTTCTACGTAATCTTACCATTTCTAAACTAACAATAAGGAAACATACACTCGCTCTCTCTCTCACACACACACACACACACACACACACACACACACACACACACACACACACACACACAACACACACACACACACACACACACACATCACACACACACACACCACACAAACACACACACACACACACACACACACAATACACAAAACAAAGACTTACTTTTCAGTATTTCGACCGTTAGGCGGTCATCTTCAGGAAAAGAAGTGCATTCAAAATAAGTGAAAACAGTGGAAATATTGAAAAGTGAGTCATTTTTATGTTTCTTTCTATGTGTCACAGTTTATTTTAAGGCTCTGCCTTCCTGCGGGACTCTTCGCTCTTCACACCTCCTGATGACGACGATGGTAGAAATATCGATGTGAGTTATGTCTGTGTCTTTCTATGTGTTTCCTTCGATTTGAATTTATTTTATTTAAAAAAGTCCGCTGGACCGTTTCGTTTAATTGTATATATATATATATATAATATATATATATATATATAGTTTACTTCTACGCTTTTTTGCCTTTTTGTATTCTTAATTTCTCTAAAGTTAACGTGTCGTCAAAATTCTGCGAAGCGTTTGTATTTTTATCATTTTTGTCTTTCTAGCTCTGGAGTTACCCGTCTATGATTATATGAATTACCCCTGAGAGAAAGTATTTTACTGCAAAAGAATAGTTAATACTGGAAGGTACAATAAAGGAAAGTTATAAACATGACTTCAATTGGTGAGTTAGTGTGACCGGTAACATTTAAGATATATCAGACAGGGTATAACTGGGACCAGACGGTTATTAGCCGTGATGCATGTGCTCCTGTCATGACACCCTCTGTCTACAGCCAACTGGGTCATTTCCGTCCTAATCTTACCGCACAACACATTCCAACCGTCCCAAATCCTAATCAATTGATCATCTAGTGTTTTCATTTTTATCAGTATTTTGTGAAACTTTTTTGAATATAAAATTAAAACTCACCTCCTGTACTAGTATGCATTGATTTAATTAACGTACGTAAAATGGGTTTACTCTTTTTCAAATAACAAGTTTTCCTGAACGTATCTCCTTAGAGCATACACACACAGTGCATATATAAATGTGATTGATGAGGCTGACAATATAAATTCTAATGTAGTATTCTTTTATATAGTATAATATTTCAACACCCTGATTTCACGCAGAAGAACTAACAGTTTAATTTTACTTTAATATACAAAATACACTTTGGCATAAAAAAATAGAGATGAGATGCTCTCTCATGATTGTGTTAGAGTTAATGACTAGATAATTGAACAATACTCATGATCCAAAACATTTAGCGCCGCAGATGGGATATGTTATGCAGATCGTACGTGAAAGGGAACTCCAGCCTGTACAATGTTAGATTCATGTTAACAATCCATACTTACTAAACATAAGGTGTCCGATAATATGGAATTTTTTTAATTTTTTTTATGTTTTTGTTAATTTGCGCAAAAGTATAAATAAGACTTTTTTCTGTTTTCTAAAGCATCGGAAGCATTGGATATGAGAAACAAAGCCACGTAGACAGATAAAAATAATATGACTTTAGCTAAACAGAGAGTTTCTTTTAAGTTCAATCTAGTATAGACAATCAACTTTAATACAAAGACCTCTGACCTTTAAATTTATCCAAACCCCAAACATGAAAACATAGATTGAACATAAGTCATGACTATTCTAACGTAGTGCAATCACTTATTATGTGGTATTTACTCATTATAGGGTAAAAAGTTAATGAAATGGTCTCCACATATAAAAATTTAATGGTTAAACAACGCATTTCGAACACGTAGTGTTCTTCTTTAGGCATTAATTAAAAAAATACAATGACACCAGAGAGTTATCTATCTGGTGTCAATAGATACAAAGTTACTTGTACTCTCTTTTAGTCGTAGGCTAGTTGTTATTCCTTGTTTGTTCAAGAATGATGTAAAAATAAAGTTTTACCTAGTACCGTATTCTATGAGTAGTAATGAATCCTATTGAATACACAGCGAATGGAAAAAGAAAAAACTATGAAGCAGCATAATAGTGTATTAAAAGGAGAAAAACATTTTATGTCTGCTTACCAGTGAATTTAAATATTTAATCAAGTAGAATAGTTCAATGTAGTACTTTAAGAAAAGTTCGTTAGAAATTATAATATACATTGTTAGTGCCACAGAGGTTAGTAAATAAGATATTATTATCAACTGTCATACCTCATATGTCATATCGCTGGTGAAGTCGCCGGACCGGTTTCACAATGGCTGCATCATCAATGGGACTAAGGTTATCTTCCATAATCACGCATATAAATATAATGTAAAGGTAGGTTTCAAAACTAATAATGCAATAAAACAAATAATAAATAGGGGAATGGATTATAAAAATAATATATGTGATAAAAGCGGTGTATATAAATTAAAGTGTAAAGACTGTAAACAGATATACATAGGGTAAACTGGAAGAACATTAAAACAAAGATTTAAAGAACATATTAATGATTATGTAAACAACACGAATAAATTAAATTTTGCTAACCATTTAAAAAAAACACAGACATGAACCCGACAGTATGGAAAACTCAATGTAATTTATTAAAATAGGACAAAAAGGTAAAAGATTAAATGCAATAGAGGAAATGGAAATATATAAACACAAAAATACTGATAACTTAATGAACGAACAAATTAAGCACCAGGCAGACAAAATATTTAAACCAATAAAAAACATGAAAAGACGACAGGACGGACAGGACAGAGACGACTTAAAGTTTAAAAGGCAAAAAACAGATTAAAAAAAAATAAAATAAAACTATTAGGTAGGAAATTTAGGCATATATATTGGCACCATTGAGTTAAAATAGGTATTTATATCCGTGATTTTGGAAGGTAACATTAGTCCCATTGATGATGCAGCCATTGCAAAACCGGTCGGGCGACTGCACCAGTGATTGACGAGGTATGACGGTTGATAATAATATCTTAATTATAATATAGTTGAATTCTAAATCATAGAAAATAATGTTAATAACTTGATTAACATCATTCCTGATTTACTAAAAACGAATGGGAGTAGAGTAAAGAAGTTCGCTATGCAAGTTGTGGGTTTGCTGCCCCATACTTTTTTGCCTCACTAGGTGTTAGGTCGATTGGCATGTTTATGGTTGGAAAAAATTCTTAAATTTATAGCACCAACTTCTATTTTCTATTCCCTAACTTTTCTTAGTTCTTTTAAAAACAGAATCACACTTATTTTATTTATTTACTACTTTAAGTGGTGATTCCTTCTATTATAGAATCAAATGGGTTTACTGTTGAGCTTTTGAATACGTAGTCTTACTTGTCGTTTAGATTTAATACTTTATCATATGATGATATCGTATAGTGTAATAGCACAGCAAACATATGAATTAAAACTCATCATATAATACATAAGTTGTCTTCATTACAAACTTTCTAAATATGTAGAAAAGTATCTTGTCAATCAAACTTGTCACTCAAAACAATTAATTAATTATTCAAAGCTCACTAGAATTCAAACAATCTTTCTCAATGAAATATTATCTTATTATGACTTCTCTTAATGTTAAATCCCTGTTGACAAATATACTACTACATCTAACTAGATATAAAAAATAAATGAGAACACATGTTGCCGTATTCCAGAATGCATTGTTTTCTACAGTAGATCTGTTATATGAATTTAAATATCATATGAAAATGGAAAACCTGAACTCCGTAATTATTTTGTTATTTTGTTTTAATTCACAATGTTACAGTTTATATGTATAACCTTAAAAATGGAGTTCACCGTTTTTAGATTCAGTAACGAAACATTATGAGGATAGTAATATTTTTAGGGATTTAGTACACCTAAACCTCCAATGATGAAATAATCTAAAAGCACTTTTACTCTTTTCTAACATTCAAAGGATTAATGTGACATACAGAAATGTATCACACAAAAGAAAGTGAAATAAGTGGTTTATATATTTCAATGATAATAAGATAAAAATAAATGTAATTTTGTAGAAAGATTTTTAAGAAAAAAGTTTCATTAAACACTTCAAAACTTAATATTTATGACCAGAATCAAAATATTCAAACAATGAAAGATACTAATCCCAAAATTCAAAACAAGTAATATTTTAAATATTCATATATTTTTGAAATTAGAAGAAACTATTTAAAATGTATTCAAATAAAAAGCATATGGAATAAATTTGTTTCAAAACAACAGAAAAGTACTTTTTAAATATTTTCTAATTCAAAAGATAAAATAATGAAAGAGTTACGAAGCAATCTCATTAATTTGTTTTAAGTTCCAACGATTTGACTAATGATAATATGTAGAAACAAGCAGTTTTCTGAAATAATGACCGTCAATCAATAGTTGATATCAACCCATACATCAATAGTTAACAAAGAGACATCAAATGATGGAAAGATGTACAATGATTAATACTAAAGATTACACAACTTTATTTTATCTAGAAATATAAACATGCTGGATTAATCAATCAATCAATATATGAATAGTTACCAAATAGATATCAAAAGACGCAAACGTGTAGAAAATTTCAACCGAATGATTATACAACTTTATTTCATCCAGAAATATAAACATGCTGGATTAATCAATCAATCAATCAATATATGACTAAATATAATTGATTATATTTATCAATTACTCTAACAAGAATTTATTGATTATTATCAATTTGGTAACAAGTTACCAAAAGACACAAACATGTAGAATGTTTCAACTTAATGATTATACAACTTTATTTCAACCAGTAATATAAACATTCTGTGATCGTATAATTAAAAAAAAATATAGTAGCCTCAATTTTAAACAATATGGTACTATTGGATTATATTGGCTTTAAAAATAAAATTATTAGGAATTGAGACCTTAACACATTTGACAGTTTTATTTTTATTATTTTTTATTCCCATAATTGTCTTCAAGCTGCTTTATTATTATTATTATTATCTAATTAATGTTTTTAATAATTTAAATATTTCCTTAAAAATGTTATAGGGTCTATAACAATATTACCTATAGGTGTGAAAACAAATTTACAATTGCGTGTTTAATATTCACGGACTGAGAGAAACATAAAAAAAAAGGGATTCAAAGTTTCCCATCGAAAGGAATTGAGGGCATTAAGAAGAAAGAAGGAGAAGTGGCTTTAGTGACCGAAAGGGTTGATTTGTGGGTAAAGAAATAAAAAAGGTTTTGTTGAAAGGAAAAAGATGGTTGTAAAACTGACCATTTCTGTTCAAAATAAAGTGATGGCATTATATATAATGTTTGTTGTCTGATATAAACCTTACTTTGCTAAAAGCTACAATACCTTTATGACGTATCAATTATAAATAAATAAATAAATATATATATATATATATATATATTAGTATTATATATATATATTAGTCCAGTTATACCGTTGACCTTTCAACTCTTTTATTCTAACCGCTTGTTTCTTGTTCATTATTGACCTTTGACCTTCTCTTTATATTAACCTGTACTATCCTTTTAATCTATTTATAGCAATGACTAAGCATGAGTCATCGATTTTAATTTAACATGTCTCTTGGCCAACTCCTTTTCCAGTTGAACCCTGTTAGAAGGAGGTTAGTTCGTTGGATCGAATCTCTCAGTCTTAAGATCGTGAATGCCGAGACTGCGGTTAATTTTAATGATACCTGTTTAAAAGAGGATCTGCTGCCTATTTATACCAATATATATATATATATAATATATATATATATATATATATATATACTGCTATTCTGTCTTAACCACACTGTTAACATAATTATTGAATTTGTATTTTAAAAGGGGTTTGGTCAAGTTTTGAATAAACTTCATCATGCGGACGTTTCGACTTATATTTAAGTCCTCTTCAGTGCTAGAACACACTTGATAAAAAGTACTACTATTTTACAATTAAAGTGTTACTGAAATATACACTTACAATATTAACAACAGTTGCCCTGTTATATTAGTTTTAGAATAAAAGAGAAACCGTTACAATATCATAATATTTTACATGTTTTAGTAAAATATAAACTGTAAAATAGTAGCTCTTATTCTAAAATATGTTCTAGCCCTGAAGAGAACGAAAGTATACATCGATATGTCGCCATAAAAGTTTATTCGAAACGATCAGAATACAAATTCAGCGATTATATACATACGACAAGATTTTACAATAAACACGTGAAATAACAGTAAATATTCAAAGCAGAAGAAATGATAAATGAGAAAAAGTCTAAAATTTTTCAACCCTAACAAGCGATTTTTTTTTATTTTGGTTTTGAACATATATCCTGCTTCATTCATGCAAGTTTTATTAACTTAAGGCCAGTTTGACTTTCATACATCTTGTGCTTAATTTTTCCACCCTTCTCACATAGGTTTTCCATATATTATGGATAAGGTATAGGAATTCATTAAAATGTTTATTAGTATACATTGAAATGTTATGTCTCTGTCTACTATTTTCAAGTATTTATATTTTATATAAATGTTTTATACAAAATATTTTATATTTTGGAGAAAATGTCCATTACCAATAGTGAGAGTAGAGGATTTGTAAGAATACTCAAATTTTATGAGGGCAGTCCGAAGACAAACAATGAAGGGAGGTGCAAAGAGCCAGTTGTCACAATGGAAGTTAACCAGGACCTACGACAAACCTCACCTTGACTACTACGTTTCGGTAACCTCTCATAAGATGAATACCTATAAAGTTGACTAGTTAACTGTTTATTGTCACAGTTATTTTAATGTGTTTATGCTAATTTTTTAGAAATTCTTACAATTATAGTGTTTTACTTTAATTAATAAATACTTAAATATGGTATCCTAATAAAAATTATGCTCAACTTATGTATCTTTTTCCTAATTTATGGAAAACCTGTATGGAAAAAGTGGAAAAATTAAACAGAAAATGGGTGAAACTCAGAACGGCATTAATTTGAACAGTATATATATATATATATATATATATATATATATATATATATAAAATAAATGGTCAAACCATAATATGACAAAGAAAAAAGACTAAGATGTTTCAACTGAAACAAACGGTCTTCGTCAGAGTGAAAAACTCAACCCCAACCCAATTTCATGCTTGGTTACCTTTTTTGAGAGTTTCTCTAATGTCCTTCTAATGTCTCTAATGTCCTACAGGCTCTTCTCAGTTCCTCGGGGAATAAAAAAATCAACTGGCCCAAACTTTCCTCAGGGAATAAAAAAAATCAACTGGCCCAAACTTCTTTGGGAATTTTTTTATTCCCCGAAGAACTGAGAAGAGCCCATAAGACATTAGAGAACTCTCAAAAAAGGTAACCAAGCATGAAGTTGGCATAAAATTTTTAGAAGTATATATATATATATATATATATTTATATAGATATATATGATTTCAAATAAACACGATAATGAAGTGTACATGAGACATGAGTACTATTTTCTATTCTAATATAATACTTTGAACTAAAAGATTTTATATTATAAAATTTATATAATACATTATGTAATTATTATAAGGCAACTATGATTTTGCTTTAAATCCATTTGTTTAAGGCAGAAGATGAAATGAGGCGTTATATTTACTTGTATTATACAAAATGGTCATTAATATTGTGATTTCACAATGTTATTGCAGTGAAACTTTAAGAGTTTGTATTTAATTAGAGATGTCAATGTAGTTTATTACACTAATTTATAATAATTGAGTAAATTCATTTAAAGTTTCTATTGATAATAAGTTAAATGGATGACCTATCTGGACGTAAAGATCTTACAATGAGTAAGCAAGTTTCAGATTAATTCTCTTTCTGATTAAACTGTAAATATATATTGATATAAATGTGCTTTAGATAATTACTTATTGTCAGCATTTATCTGGAAACCAATTGAATCGAAATCAGTATTAATTAAATAAATGTATTCATTAATTTCAACAACCAAATATGATAGTTCAAGTGCTCATTGCATAATCAATATAAACTTGTTAAGGACTAATCAGTCCTGTTGTGAATAAGGTTGGACACGGAGATATCTTTTACGTCCCTGCGCGTATTTGATTATGATGTCGTAATCGAAAATAACTGATGCAGATTTTTCATTCAACATTGAAGATCGATTGCTATATGTAGGGTAGAGGCGGTGCTATCCGCCTCTATCTCCTAGTCTGGTAGATCTGGAGATTCATACCCATTTTGTATAGAAGTAAGAAAAAATCTGAGCAGGTCATCCTTCGGACGTTGAACCGTTCGTTATGACCAAGGAACTTAATACGTTACCAGCTACTCTAAACTTGTGTTATACAAAATATAGGACTCTTAATGTACAATGTTCATTGTGTGGTATGACAGAGTGCCAATCTTACCCTACGTGTTTTATCTCGTAGAATGGCCTATGGAGAACACTCCTCTCACATTAGAGGTATTAGTATTTGTACGTATGTCTGAGAATCCACAGAAAAAATATGTAAGAGTATGGTACTTGTAAAATTGCATTAAATCTTAATGCAAATAAAATTTTGCATTATTTATTTGCAAAAATTTTATTAATTAAATTTTATTAATTAACGAATTAATTAAATGAGTAATTATTAATGAATTAATTGATTTAATTAATTAATGAATTTTATTCATTAAATAACTGGATACTCGTAGCTTCAATCCACGTGACTAGGCTCTCAGTTTTATTGAAGCTTCTTATAAATTAACACTTAGATCATAAATTATCATACGACTACTTTGTTACATGTGTTGTATTAGTGTATTTATGAATAGTTATTATATTAAAAGAAAACTTACCAAATTTACAGAGGTAACCTCTAAAAGTCAAATAAACAAAGTTTGGAAATCTATTATGTAAATAGATAATGAAGTACACTGTTTTAGTATGGTGTTTAGATTTAACAAATATCTCTTAAAACCATTTTATTTAAAACTCCGGATTGCTCTGCGCCTCCGCATCAGATGTTTAAGGCAATAGCCTCCGTCACCAGAGTCCAGAATTGGTGAGACCATTGGCCTTCGTCTTACAATGCCTGGAGGCTCGTCACTAAGGTCCACCTCCACGCCGTGTAACCAACAAGGCCTCGGTTATTAACCTCCTTCATTCTCCTGCTCTACTGTTTCGCGCTTTAATAGGTACTCTATATGGTGCAAATGTCTATCCTATGCTTATGTTTGCAATAAGTAAATTATAGAAATCAAGATAAAACTCTATTTCTAAAGTTTGAGCAATTAACAGGTTTTTAAATCTAAAAAAAAAATATTTGGTTGGTGATGGCGATTGTGTGAGTAGGCGTGGGATAGACCCAAAAGTTTGTGGACAAACAACAGCTTAAACAATTTAATAGATCAAATTCATATCTTACCTATAGTGTAGATGTAATCTACTATTTTTGGGTAATACTGCTTCATGGAATAGTCACGTTTTGACCAAAATGTGTTTTGAGGCAATATTTATTTTTTATCCTAATCTACAAGGCTTGGATTTTAAATCTGAGAATGAATATTAAACTGCCTGCATCAAATACATCCACAACTACATTTTTTGATAAACTAAAAAGGTCAGTAGTACAGTAAAATATACATGCTTTTCTAACATAATTCATTCCAGAATTTTCGTTCACTACCGATATGGTCGAAAACCAAAACTAATTTTTCCATAAGAAATACATAATGGGGAATAGAATAATCCGTTTGTCAGGTCATAAACAGGTTTTCTTTTTTTAAATATTGTAAGTTTCTTTATTTGAAAACCAGTTTATAAACTACTATAAGTTCGGATGACTTTTTAGTAACTAAGTACCAAAATTATGTTCGAAGTGGGATGGCATAATTTACTCGACATCCCTGTTCAAACTCCATGGGCTTACAACATTGAAAGAGTAATATTACAATATAAATAAAAAACAATGAAGTTCCGTCTGTCGTACTATGAGAACGTCATTTCGTAAATATAAAACTTCATGAGCGACAATATACCTATCTGATGGAAAAACCAACACAATCAGTTCTATGATTTTTGATTAACCAAACAGGAAACTCTTAAGCTGTAAATAAATTACTCTGGTTCGCTTTTGGATATGTATTTGATCCTATTTATGGGCGTAATTTAATTTTGTTTCGTCAAACGGTATGGCTTGTATCGTGCTGAGAACCTATCAGATTGAATTATAATGAAATTTTTAAATTTTATTTAACAAAAAAATCTTTCCTGTGGTTTAAAAGTTGTGAGGTTGTGTTTCGTTTATTGCTTTTGCAGCCTCAGAGATAATGCCAAAGTTTCAGGACTCTAGGATTTGCCTTAAAACAGGTTTTTGGCAAAAAAAGTGACTTTCCTATCAAGTATAATTCCTCCCAAACAATAGGTCTCATCTACAATATGAGGGCCATTTTTGTGCAAAATACCATTTTGATCCATCAAAGATTCTTGACCGTAGCGTGGCCACACACACGTGTCATCGAAGAAACTTCGTAAAACGACTTCTGAGACCTCAAAACATGTAATTCCATCAAAATCTCGAGATATTTTTTTTTCAAGATCACTGTATCTATTAATAGTAATGTAAAAAAAAAACAAACAAAATAACCAAAAGAACGACTTTTTTTAAACTCAATCCGCAGTTCTCGCCATTGACTCCTCAAGCTATAACTGAAGAAATGAATAACACTTTGAAGAAACAGCCACAATCCATTGCAAATGGCTCAACTGGATTCAAACTCAAACAATTCACGAAGTAGCCACTCTTCTAGCGAATAACTCAGCCGAATGCAGCCTTCACTACAACTTGAGTTCCAGAATTACCGGGCTGATCTGGTAACAAACTAACCACCAAAACCCTTCCAGTTTATTTCCTCTACTCTACACTATTCTCAACTGACTGTTTCGCCTTTTTTCCCATTCAGTCTTTGTTTTTTTTTTGCACTTGTCGCAAGTTTGACCATTATCTCACAAATAAATATTCTTACAAAAAATTTAGCATTACGAACCCACAAACTCGTGTCTTAATCAAAGTTCAATATGTAAAGATATGTAGATGTAAAGATTATACGAACAAATATGTTTGATCGCACTGTTTTGTGCCTTTAGCAGTAATAATTCTGCTTAAAAAATTGACGCAGAATGTAAATGAGAAATATTTGAATACATCTAAAACAGTTCTTATGCCTCTTTCAAGAAAAAGAAAATTAATCTCAAAGATCTTTTCAGTATGTATACTAAATTAAAACTCTCGTAAGAATCAAAAAATGATGAGTCTCTCTGATGGAAGGTTAAATTGGGAAAGTCAAGTAAGGGGTTCTTTCCCTAATGTGACAAAGGTGTTGTTTAACTATATGAAATGTTTTAATAGATTATAAGGTCTTAACCCGAAATATATATTTTTCATTGTATAAAGTTAATATTTCTGCTACAATAAACTAATGCTATCATACACATCTGTTTGTTGTAAAATTAAATAGTTAATCAAATTATCCTTAATAAACTAAAAAGACAAATATCTAAAACAAACAGGATCAATGGTGACCTAAACTACCTACAGCCTACATAAATCATCAAATTTAATTATCAATGATGATTTATTCAAATTGCATTCTCAGCAATCAGAATAGTCAATAGGTTTAGTTGAACAAAGTACCAAGTTATTTTCGTATATGGTAATCCTTAAATATGAAATATCGATGTGGCTATGACATGTAATAAAATATTCATTCAATAAATATTACCAATTAATTACTGGGACATAAATAATATTCTATTTATATTTGATTCAGTTAACAAAAACAAATTAAGCTAGGAGATATTATTTGATTTTTTTCTTCCTAAACTTTTAGGTTTGACCTAAATTTCTTAGCCTTTTGTTCTTTTCTCTTAATACCAGTTAAAACATATAACTTATATTTCTAACTTTTTTGAAACTACAACACACGTTACTGGAATTTTTACTGCAGCTGGCACATAAAAACAACTGTCATTTGTTTAACTCTAAAAAGAAATCAGTTCTTTGCGTCAAAAAATCTCAGCTATTTCTAAATTTTGACTGTGCTTTAGATGTTGAAATTGATTTCACGAGTATTTACTGAAATATTGGTTATATTTTTGTACATCATACACTATTTTTCTTTATCCAGATATGGTCTTGCGTCACAAAATTTTCCAGAAAACACAATAAACTAACATTTCATCTATATTTCCAGACATTTTCAGAGCTGCATCAGTATAAAATTGGTTACTAAAGCATAAAAATATATCTTGACAATACATGTGTTGTCCTTTAACTTACAAGAGAATAAACTTTGCTATCAGTATTTAGATATTGTTTTTAAAATCTAAGTAGACTCAATAGTTAAACATAGAAGAAATGTTTGTGTACTTATAATAACAGTTTGCCAAATAAATTGTGTGACCTGCAAAGATAACAATGCAGGCTTCCCTTGAGAAAAAATTCTGCACCACTGATGTGCAGAATAACTCTGGTTAAAAAAATGTCTTATTCAATAATCAATATAATATAATAACAGATTTTAAAAGTGAAAATTCAATGAATTTATATACACATTACAAAAGTAGAGCATATAATCAAAAAGAATGAACTAAATGCCAATTCACATTGCAAAAATAAGAAGAATACTAAAACAAAGTATTAATGAGCAGGCTAATGACGAAATGTAGATAATAGATATAAATGGTTAATTATTCTGAGGTAAAATGGATAAAGCAACAAAAGTCTCCACACAAATGAAGTTTTATTCAACGCGTTTCGAATACTTTGTGTTCATCATCAACTTGACCAACCCGTCAGTACCACATCCTTGGTGTCTTCCTGATGATGAACACAAAGTATTCGAAACGCGTTGAATAAAACTTCATTTGTGTGGAGACTTTTGTTGGTTTATCCATTTTACCTCAGAATGAGTAAATACCACACAATTACGGATTGCACAACTAATGATTTAATGGTTAATTAATATAATAATAATAATTAATATATATAATAATGTACCATTAATATAATTAATGGCTAATAGATATAAATAGTTATACAGTAAGTATAACTGATAGTTATATATATAAATAATAGTAAGTAAAACTCAATTAATCCATGAGTGTGAGTGCAAGAATGTATATGTTTAATATATAGATATATAGAATATATAACAGATTCAATAATATATCGACCTTTCGATACAATAAGTGTGTTATCTAATCGGGATTCGGTTAAATTTTCTAGGTTCAAAAATCAAACTCTCATTACCGACGTTTCGGTTTTATTTTAAAACCTTTTTCATAGGCAGAAGTAAGAATTTTTTGACTAAGAAAATGAAATTTACATTATTTAAAGAAACAACAATATTAAACAGACAAAACCTTCGACTGAAAGTTGAACAGTCGAAGGTTTTGTCCGGCTAATATTGTTGTTCCTTTAAATATATAGAATATATATATATAACATATAAAAATTCATTTAATTTAATAAGTTAACATGAATGAATTAATATTCATATATTTATATTAAAGAATTTGAAGTGAATTCAAGACTTAATGCATTTAAAGCCATAAGCAAGAAAGAAGAGTAGTTAGGTTGAAATGGATTCAGTGAATAATGTGTTCCAATAGAACAATTGTTTCCTCAAGCACATTTAGCCAGTCCAATGGCAACGTTATTTCAATAAGACCCTTCGCCTTAAACTTGAATGAAATAGCTTTTCAGTTAGTATTTTCTACTTCCTAACTTAAAATTAAATTTATATTCAAATACTTCCTTTAAAAAAGGAGAAAAAAAAACCTTTAATCAAACTATCCCATTGACACCATTATTGTTTTTATTCTTATCAATACTGGTTGATAATCATTTTCTGTTAGCATCTACTTATGTTGTAAATAAATTATTATAACTCCAACAAATATCCCTTCGGAGAGCTAATCCAAAATAATATACAGTTATTTTCGAATGTCAATTTCCTAATGTCACCAATAATTTGTTGTCAGTCAAAACTTCCTCATCAATAAATTATCAATGTAACAATCTTTTTGTAATAAAGTTACTCGTAGATTATTTTTTATATTTAGTAAATCTTAATATAGTTTCCTCTATACATTGAAACATTAACCATTATAACATGTTTCACCTTCATTAATTATTTTATAGAATATGCTTTTCCTTCATTTTACTTCAAGAAACACAAATTATACAACACAACTTGACTAAATTTTAATATTTCGACCCTTTTAATAGTTATTAATATTAGAAATATAATATATCGTCTTAACTCAATTACCATATTATATTTCTAATATTAATAATGCTAACCTCTATGGTAATGACGAAAGCATGGTTTTAATGGTTGTCACAAGTATGGTAAGTTGTGACAACCATTTTTGGTATGATTTTCATTACCAACTATTATGATATAATTTTTATTAAAATAATTTCAATAAATATTATATACACATATTATTTATTGGATATGTTATTAACATTGACGGAATATTCCATGTTAAAGTACATAAAGTAGGATGGTAAATCTACAAAATTTTGAATGCAGTAATTTGATTATAGACTTGCAATGAAAAGGTAGCAAAATTATATTTGAGTAGAAGGAGAATAGAGAAGTTTTTTTTCTTCGTAGCAACTATTTGAATAAAACACTGAAAACTGGAATTAATTTGTGTTCCATAAAAAAACAAATCATAATAATAGAGTAAAAGAAAACATGAATATAAGTTAGTGTGAGTTTTTTACTTTTCTAATATGACAAAAAGGAATGAAATTTATTTTGAATAAATGGAACGGTAAAGTTATACGCTGAGGGAAATGAAAAGATTCTGATTTATTTTACGAGTTGGAATTTTGAGGGGAAAAATTGCCTATAGGGGAGAGTTTTATCGAAGAAAAAGACTGTTAGAACGGTGGTATAAATTAAGGTAAGCAAAGAAAGTTGAAGCCTGGCACCAGATGGTTAGGGAATAACCTAAGTTTATTTTTGAATGTTAACTCCATAAAAAACCATTCATTTTTTTTAAAATATTGATATAATAATTTAATCATAAAAATAAAATAAGTATACCCACATAGCTACTGCATATAAAAGCATTGACGATTGGGGTAATATTAATGATATTATACGGTTCTAAGTCACTTGATTCCTTTCTAATAGAATTCACAAATTGCGTTTTGATACATCAAACAGCCAAAATCATATTTGGTTATTTATTAAAAGTACACAAATATTATTAATCTATTTCGTTAGAATGTCTGAATACAATGCATGGATCGCTTTCATAACAATACTAATTGGCTACCACATTGAGTATGCTATTAATGAAAATGAGATTTTACCTGTTCTTCAATATTTCACAGTAAGTGCCTGATTAAACCAGGAGAAGGTCATACATAAACCAGCTTATTTCTTTATTGATGATAAATAAAAACAAGGTTTGAGATTGAATTATAAGTCAAAATTTTTACATTTTATTGAAAAAAAAAAATATTTTCCGTTGTTTTAAAATTCTGAATATATTTTTCGTTTATTGCATTTGTAACTTCAAAGATAATGTCAAAATTTCAAAACTCTAGGGTTATCAGTTTAGGAGAAATAAATGTTTTCTAAAAAACGGTTTTTGGCAAAAAAAGTGACTTTTCCATCATGCATAATTCTTCCTAAACAATAGGAATCTTCGTTTTTATGGGGCCCATTTTTGTGTAAAATATCAATTTGATCCATCAAAGATTCTGGACCGTAGCATGGTAACAAGCAATGCTAACACACTCATCCACCCACCCAAACACACACACACAGACATCATCGTAAAAACTTCATAAAACGACTTCTGGGACCTCAAAACATGTAATTCCGTCAAAATCTCGAGATCGAATTTTTTCACGATCACTATACTTTACTTATAGTAAAGTAATAAGTTCAACAGATATTATGAAGAAATAATTAGTTAGTGATATATTTATATTTATTTTATAGTGAAAAATAAATAGGCAGTGAAGTGAACTTCTCTATGTTGAAATAAAAATTAGGTACAAACTGTAATATAAATTAGTTTAATAAAAATAATTCATTTTTTATTAATAATTTACACTTTTACTGTTAATTGCTTATTTAAACAATATGTGAATCGTAACTATTTTTTTTTGTTACAATTCATTGATCGGAAAACATTTTTTAAAGATTAATTTGATCAAATTTCAAAAAAGTATCTGTGGTAAAGAAAAAAAAAACGAAAATATTCACAATAATATACTGTTAAGAATTATGAGAAGAATCGAAAGAAAAATTTATAATAAACTTATTTACATTTGTAATAAAGTTCTCATTAAAAGTTGAAATCAAAATTATGCAATACAACAGATTAAAATTCATACATTCAGCAAAATATATTTAAAAATATCTTTTTTAAAATCTGAAGTTGAAAAAACTGTAATCAACAAAGCTACAATTTTAGTCTTAACTTGAATGAAATATGAAGGATTTAAGAATAGTTTTAGAACTGAACTATATTGTAAATATTTTAAACAGTCCTCTCCCTTACAGATCTTAATATGGAGCGCCATTAACGCTTCATTTGGCTGCTGGTGCTCCAAAGACACATGCCCAGGAAAAGCAAAATGTACAGTTAACCAGAGAAATGCTTCTGCAAGGTACTAGTATTATCCAATGAGAGGAAAATGTCGATAAACTGCGTATTTTAGAGGCTTTATACATCAAAGAAAGAAACTCCTCAATTAATCTTCAGGTGAAAGAAATGTTCGTCATTTCAACAAACAAGAGCATAGAGCCTAAAATGAAATGGAATAAGAACGAAAACTGAAACCTGTACTATATTGACCAATAAGGCAAGTTTATTGGACCAATCAAAAATCACATCCACTAAGGAAGTTTATATAAGCATCCTTCTAGAAGAAGATTTTACCCGACGATGACCAACGTAATTATGGTCGAAAGCTCGTATGAACTACTGTCCCTTGGACAATTCATGTGGAAGCTCCAACCACAAGATAGAAGAATCGCCCGCAGGATCGAAGCCACCAGCTCAAAAATCGTGAGAGCAGAAGCTGCTGCTACTTTTAACAATATATATAATATATATATATATATATTATATAATAATATAATATATTTCTCGCTCCCTCCTTCGACGTGGGGGGATCTCTCTCCCTTCGTCCTCTCTTCTAGTCTACTCCTGATGACGAACAACAGTTCAAAATATCGAGAATTCTGTAAGTGTGCTTTTTATTCCTTTTTCTGTGTCGTGCTTTGTATAATTTGTGTTTGAGTAATGTAATATATAATACAATATTTAGCAATAAACAGGAGAAATAAAGAACAGCATCCAAATCAAAGTAAGAATTGAGAAATAAGACTATTAGTCTTTTGTTTAAAACACTTTTCTTATGCAGAAGCATATAATATTGAAACAGAAAAACTTAACTAATACATTAAAGATGTTTTATAAAGAAAACAATTTGTTAATTTTGACAACATTGGTCTGTTTTGAATAAACACATGACAGTGTCACCACATATACCATATCTAGTGTAGAAAACCACTTCGAAGTAGCCGTGTTATCACTTAATTGATACAGTTCTTTTACTTTACTATATTTTTAATGTTAATCAATTATGTATACTTCTAAATAGACTAATTCAATTCAATTTTACTTAGTATTGAGAATGACAGAAACAAAAATTAGGTATAAGTACAACATATTTAAGAAAAATGTACATGATTAAGGAAAATAATATATGATAGTGAGGATATCACAGTAGTGAAGACGACATAAGTTCCACATAAGTTACCACATAAGTTCACTTAAGTTAAACGGCTCTTATTGGAGGTAATTTCCTAAGAAATCTATAATTTAAGCGTCCAAAACAAAATAGATTATGAATACTAGCGTCATCAAGAACAATCTGTAAAACCAATATTTCAAAAAAGCTCTGCGGATATTCATATACATGCAATAAATACATATCTGAAATAATATATACAATAGAGGTGAAATAATATATACAACAGTAAATAATGTAATATATAATATATAACGAATATATATTATATTATATATTGTTTATATATATTATAATGTAATATATAATATATGTTAATGAAACTAATATAATATATACAACAGTAATAGCAGATTGTACAACAGTAATAGTGTGAAAGCTACAATGAATTTACTAGATGGAATTGACATAACTACTCTGTAATTAATATCAAAAATTGTTTCTCCAGTAGTAATAATAATAATTCTACTACTTTCAATAGCGGATTTCTTTGAAACCATGCACACACATGCACATGCTCACAGTTTTATAGTTTTGGTGTAATTTTATTTCGTGTAGAGATGTAATTTTTGAAATTTCCCATCATTAATCATTAGTTATCCTATATTACTATTTAATTATACATTATAAATAAACATGTTTACTTATTTTTTTTAATAGTTTATAATATTTTTATATTTGGAAAAACATATATTTTAGTTATTGTTTATTTTGTTTTTTATTTTATTTTCCTCTGAAATTTGGCAACTCTGGTTGAGTTCTTTATGAAAGGAACAAAGATTACTCCTCAATTGCCTTCAGAATGTCTCATATCATTTGATCTGATAGCAATACAGCTGAAACATAGTTGTAATTTTTTTTATCCCTTGTGTGTATTTTCTTCATGTGAATTTTAAATACATACGTATACATGTTTCTATAATTGTCCAAAGGATGGTATATGGTCAGTTGGGTTAGTGACTAATAAGAATAGAGTTTAGATAATTCAACAAGACTTCGAGTAAGGCTGTTAATGTACATAAAGACCAAAGTCTAGGCAATAATATTACCTAAAGATAACCAAATGATGTTTGAAACATGTCGCAAGGAATAGTCAAGAAGATTTGAGTTTGCAATCTAAATTTATTCTTTTGCAAATCCGTTAAATTCGTTTCAAATGAAAATTAATTTACCGAATTAGTAATTATTAATATATTATGAAATTTTCATATAATATAAAAATTGTGTAATATTTTAGGCTTGATAAAAATATTTATGTAATTAAATATTTGATAAAATACAAATTAACTAACATTGTATGAGTTTCAAATTATAAAGGGCAACACTTCAGCTGCAAGGACAAAAATTAGTTGTTTTTGTTGAATGATCTGAGCTCTACTTTTTACCATGGTTCAGGCATTAATTTTCACTTCACATGTTTACCTGGATATGTTACAGAGTATTCTCACTTTTTTCAGTTCTATATATTTTAGTTTAACTCAAGGGTGGGGAACCTTTCTAGGAGTAAAGACCATTTTAGCACAGCCCACTTCCCCAAAAAGCAACAACGAATGAATAAGTAAATTCTTATGTTACAGCTATATTGTAAAATCATTGAATCTATCATTATATTACGAGTATGATCAGTGCTTCTAAAACTGTTTTGAATTTTTCAAAAGATTCAGCAGTGTCCCTACTGCCTTCGTTTATTACCTTTGTTAACTCGGGAAAATGATTTTCTAATAGCTTACACTTTTCAAGTACTACAATGATTGATGAATAGACTTCTTCCTAAATGTCAGGATTTTTGACGTTATTATCGTAATTGTAATTCTTTATAGTTTCAAACATTTTTCTCAACAAACCGCAGAAGGCTACATTTCATGGTTTAAAAGGCCGCAGGTTCCCCCACTCCTGGTTTAGCTCCTTAAATTCTTGTTCTAATTGTGAGGGAGATGATTGAATGTTTCAATAAACTTAAGGTAATTTGAAAATAGAAAAATAAACTAGTGAATTAATATTATATTATTCCAACGACTGTAAAAAAGATTTTTCTTTTAAAGTTAATATTATTTTTTCTATTTTTTCAATGAAATTGTATTTTAATTTTTTTTATTTATTTATTCGTTATTTTTTATTGTATGCATTGGTATATATTGAATTGTAACAGCAATAAATAAAGTTTTCTTTTAAAGGTCAATCCTACATTTCCCGCAAGAGAATACATATGTTAATATTATAAATTTGTATGTATAATATTTGGTGCACAATGGAAAACAAAATACATCTATACACAGTGCTACGTAATGCATTATTCACTATTTGTGTCTCACATTCTTGCTGTAAAAATATAACTTTCATTGACATTGAGAATAGGTTTCCATAAAATTGAATTTCATTTGAACTGAGTAAATATAAAAAAGAAGGTAGACTGATATTGTGTGCGATAAAAAGAAGAAATTTATTAATTATTTTTGAAATTCATGTTTAAAAAGTAGCTTTTATCCTAACAAATATTACAAGACTGACGACATCGCAGAGTAGTGACGTAGCTCAGAGCTCTGACGTCTTTGACTTTAAATGAATTAACGAATAGCCCCAAACCATTTGTTTTCGATTTTATCAACGTTGCCTTTGTGCTTTATTTTAGGAACCTTTATTACAAAGGTGAACTTTGTAGCCTATTAAAAATTTATTTCAGTAAGAAATAAGTTAAAAATAAATGAAAAAAATTATAACTCATTCAAAAACTAATAATATTTATTAAAATAAAGGATAAAAAATTTCACCAAGAAATAAGTAAAATATATCAATAAGTTGTTGTTAACACTGATATACCGGGCAATTACTCACGTTAATGCTGAGTAGAAATTGAATAACTCGTTACTAAGGTTTAAATTTATTAAATTTAGTTAACAAATGCCTAATAATGCTTCTTAAAATATTGATTTTTGATAGTGGATTATTTTAGCTTTTGTTCAATTGTTATAATTATTCTCATAATTTATATGCATTAACGAACAGAAAAGTGTTCACGTAACATTCACGTTGCGGCCAGATACGTGTTCTCCAGTCTTCCTTAACCATATTCCGATCCCTCAAGCTACAACCACCAAATATCAACCACAACTTTGATTAGTTATAACTAGAGAGTGCGGAAAACCAACTAGATTGATTAGTTCAACTTCATAGAATGTATCCAATTAGTTTAGAGTTTGAAGATCATTATTTAGTAACATTTATGATAATAAAAATTAGTTTTATTAACCATAATATTGGTTTAATTAATAAATTATAGAAAAAAACATATTAGACAAAAAATATTAATTGATTACTATGATTTAATGTCTCTAGACTTAGAGTTAATTAATGATGAAGTTATAAACATTTATTTACTGCTCACTTCTTAAAATACCCAACTCCTAAATAAAGAAATTTTGAAAATCTCATGTTGGAATAAGTGTTCACCAATGGTGTAACAAAAACCCGTTTGATTTGAAGCTTTATAGTTTAGTTTTAACATAACATGGGTCAATGGATCTATTTTTTGAGCTTATTAGAAATGATACTAACATATGAATTGTAAACCAAAATCTCTTTTTATCAAACCTGAATATTGTATTCACGAAAATTCCTAGCAAATTTTATTATAAAATATACTTAGGTTAGATCAATTATTTATTAAAATTTCGTTCAAACAACATTAATACTTCGTGCCAGAGTAGAATAACTTATGCCTAATTTTTGCATATAAATATAGACTGTACAATGACATAAGCTAGACATTATCATATGCAGTTCAGTGTCATAGATGTGTACTATAATAGACTGTTCTATATAATTATAATAGACTATAATAGGTTAAAATAGACTACAATATGTATGATGTGCTAGAGACTGCCATAGCAGTTCAGTTTTATAGGTTAGACACTGTCATAAAGCGTTCAGTGTTATATGAACGCTTATGATAATGTCGCATCATAAGCTGGACATTATACAAGCTCTTCAGTGAATTAGGGCTGATACTTTTACCCTGTGTTCATAAATATTAAGATTATCAAACCATTATACATAAGAATAAGTACTGTCTCAGTTGTTTTACTCTAATAAACGAGTATTCAAATTGTTAAACAACCATTTTTAATTCCACTATCAGTTTAGAAATATTTTATGACAATATTTACATGAGATTTTGTTAACACTGTTATGTTGTTGTTGTCTAAGAGAGTTTTTTAACTATCAAATTGTTTAAATTATTATAATTAATGATATTACAATTATTATAATATAACTATTATAATTATATTAACATATTTATAATAGTCCATTTATATTATATATATATATATATATATATAGACCGTGGGCGCGAGGGGCTGTGATCGTCGAGGTTGCTGGACTCTCAACCCCATTCCTCATTTCACTTCACCTTCTTGCAACCAGTCCTATCCTGTTGCTAGGGATTGCTCTTGTACCTCCAAAAACTGTGTATACCAACTGGAGTGTACCCGCTGTGATGCGTTCTCCGTAGGCTCATCATCTAACATGCTCAGCCTCCGTATGAACGGTCATAGAGCATCCGTTAGCAACAACCAAAATTTACCTGTTGCCATCCACGCTAACTCCCACGGTCTCACCTTTAATGAATGCTTCAGAGTACAGATCCTGCAACAGATCCCTCCTAGTGACTATACTACAGTAACTCTTAGAGCATCCGAGGAGGCCCACATCTGCTTGCTCAAGGCACGTACCAAACCCGGATTAAACCTTAAGCGATAAATGTATTTTATCTTCATTTTATTTATTTATATATATATTTTTTTTATTTTTTATTTATTTATTATTATTATTTCATTTTATTTATTTTTATTCTTATTTTTTAAATTGCTTTAATTATTTATTTATTTTATATTATTACATTTATTTTTAATTGATCTTATCCTTGTATTTTCTATTGTTTCTCATCGCCTTACCAACTCTGTTATCTTCCTTTTTCATGCTTTTAGGTATTTTTCACGGTATTCCTTTTCATACTTCATTTATCTTCCTGTTGTTTATTTTACCTTTAATCAACCAGAACTGCTTTTCTTAATTTTAATTTTAATTTTAATTTTCTTCTCTTCGTCTCTACTTCATTACTTCCTGAACCGGGCGTGCGTGGGAGCACAGTCGGTTGCCGGGACGGTTTCCTGCCGTTGTGTTTCCGGCGTGCTTGGTCGCCCATTCTCTTTTCTCCTGAAGACGGATCATCCGAAAATTTGAGTTTGTAAGTGTGTCTCTTTCTCTGTGTGTTATTTTTCTTCATTTTTGAACTGATATATATATATATATAACTCAAAACAAAAAGAGAAAAACATAGATAAAGGCATACAACGCTCACTACTATATTTCGACTAGCGTCGTCATCGGGTGGAAGTACTCCAGAGAGCAGCTGCAGCTTACTGATCGAACTGTGGAATGCGACAAACACGCGTGCCCTCTGCTGGATGTCTTGCACAAGAGTAACTAACTAAAGAGAGAGAACTAACTAAAAATGAAAACTAAAAATAATAGAAGCAGAAAAGAAGAAATCAAAAGCAATGTGTAGTAAAATAAATACAATATTAAAATACTGAAATAGAAATAATAATAAGAGAAAAAGAAAAAAATATATATTAAAAAATGAAATAAAATATATAAATAAATAACATAAAATACATAAGTAAATAAAAAATAAAGAAAAACAATAAAAAAATATTTAAAAATGTATAATTAAAAAAAAAACAAAAATTATATTTTTTATACCACGAAGTGCATAAATAAGAGAAAGAAGACAAATATGTGACTCCTCTAAAGCACTTACAGTTACATGGGAGAAAGGTTCAGGAATCTGATTCAGAACTTGGACACGTATGCCTATCACTCTCGCAATCTTCATGACTCATTAATATATGGGTTCTTATTAGCATATCGGTCCAATACCTTATCATGTACTAAAACTATGACATATTGGGGAATTTCAAAAATTAAGTCTCCACACAATTTTTTTTAGGTGCCGTAATTTTTGAAATCCCACTATATGAGTAAACACCACACTATAACCAATTGCACCAAAAATAAAAACTGAGACATTTTAAAATAAAGGAATATATCTTATTTAGAAATTGCTGAAGCATTATTAAAGCATTATTTGAATGAGAATGTAATAAAATTAATGTTGTTAATTTTAACATCAAAAAATTCAGAGGAGTAAATCACTAAAAACTATTAAACATCTAAAAAGACATATATCAACATTTCCAACATAGAGATAATAAATATGAGCAAGTACCTTTGTAGGTTCTTTCTACAGAGACAAAGGAAAATATTTTGAAACTTTCTTGACAGAAACATCTAAATAAGTTAATCTTCAATTTACTTCTACTATTTACTAAAATGTACTTATAACTTAAAAATGTTATAACAAGTTTTCAAAGACAACATGTTTCAAGGAATGATATCAAGTGCTCACAGTTCTGATGACAGAGCTCTGATTGAACCTCATTTTTAGGAAGACTCATGTTAAATACCTTGAACTGATTGAAAAACAACAGAAAAGCATAAGCATGGTAAAATTAGTATAGCTAAACCTAAAACTGTAAACAGTGTTAAATTAAAAAAAAAATAAAATTTATAATAAAAAGTTCAAATGTCAATAAATAATAATATATTAATGATAAATAATATGAATAGGGGAAAAGAAGGATTCTCTTTTTGTTAAAACAGGGTTTAGAATGAGACTAATGTGGACATCTATGAATTAAGTGACTATATTTTCAGCTGCTTGTATTTATAATGTAGACGTTAAAGTACTCGTTATATGGTAGTATTACCATGATCATTAGCATACAGCTACATGATCATTAGCATACAGCTACATGATCATTAGCATACAGCTACATTATCATTAGCATACAGCTAAATGATCATTAGCATACAGCTACATGATCATTAGCATACAGCTACATGAACATTAGCATACAGCAACATGATCATTAGCATACAGGTACATGATCATTAGCATACAGCTACATGATCATTAGCATACAGCTACATGATCATTAGATTAGTTCTTTGCAGTCAGAACTTTTAAAGCATTTCATAAAAATACGTTGAATGTTTTTAATAAGATATTCAACTATGCCAATGGTTTTCTATTTCAATTTTGGGAGAACACAACAGATTAATTATTATTGTTAAAACTAGAAATGCAAAATAGGTTCAATCAATTTCAAGGCATATAGTTTTTTTTTATATGCCTTGAAAGAAAAGAAGTAGATTTGTTATCTAATAGTAGTAGAAGTTAAGGAAGGGAATCAAGAACGCAAGTTTTTTTTCTGATCTTCTTTTTTCTCTAAATCATACTCGTAAGTAGGTGTGAAAGAGGTTTTGAATTGAAAGAAAAAAACTTGAAAGACTTTTACAAGGTTTATAAAACTCTTGTAGTACACTTAATACAAATCAAAAACATTAAATTAACCTAAAAAATAAAAAATGTTTTAGAGAAAAACTTTACACCGTTAAAAAAAAAAGACAATAAGAGTAATTATCAAGTTTATTTAAAATTGTAACAGAAATTTGTATTCATCCGACGCTCTTTATTCCAGGTTTCCGACTTTTTTCGTCCAAAGACATTTTCAAAGTAAAATAAAATTATGTCATGGCAGTAACAAGAGGAGGAAGAAAATATTAATAAATAGAAAGATATTCTCTTTAATACAAATTACTTTTATTTGCAAGTATAAATAATTGCATATACGGTTTTAATGTCGATACTTCAGGATTTCTTTTGTTCTATACACAGAAGTAGTGCGCACTAATTTTCGTATGGTGGTTGTCAACAGTGCAGATTTCTAGCCAAATGCCACCACCAGCGAACTTATGGTAAAAATATAATAGCGGGTATACTATTTAGCTGTACTAGCTAGCACTAGTGCTAATAAATACAAATAGTAAGTATTTAGTATTATTAAAACAAGTATATAGTATTAGTATTAAAACTATTCTAGGTGGTACACAATTTAGCTATAATAGCTAGCGCTAGTGTAAGTAACACAAATTGTTACGTCTTTAGTATTATTAATACTACTATTCTAGTATTAGTATGATAACTATATTATGTGGTACTCTCTTCAGCTACATAGCTAGCGATTCAAGAACCTACAAATTGTAAGTATGTAGTATTATTAAAATTAGTATTTTAGTATTATCTGGTATTCTCTTCAGCTACACTAGCTGGCGATAGTGCAAGTAAACACAAATTGTAAGTATGTAGTATTATTTAAACTAGTATTCAATATTAGTATTAAAACTATACTGGATGGTATACTATTTAGTCATACTAGCTGGCGCTAGTGAAATGAAACACAAATAGTAAATCGTTTAAAAATTTGGGCTTGAAAAAAAATGTTTTCAGTTGTTGATTTCTCTTGGCAAAGTATGCATCACGTTGGCATCCCCAGTAGCTGATCAGGTTGTACAGACAGACTGTATTATCTCGTCAGAATGATATAGAAAGTTAAGAGTAATCCGTAATCAGAATCCGTAAGAGTAATCATTACTGATAGATGCATGCATATTGTTAGTGCCACAGAGGTTAGTAAATAAGATATTATCAGCCGCCATACGTCGTCTATCGCAGGTGAAGTCGCCCGACCGGTTTCGCAATGGCTGCATCATCAATGGGACTAATGTAACCTTCCGAAATCACTGATATAAATACCTATTTTAACTCAATTATATATTGGCACAATTGATTAAAATAGGTATTTAATCAATTACATTAGTCCCATTGATGATGCAGCCTTTGCAAAACCGGTCGTGCGACTTCACCAGCGATAGACGAGGTATGACGGTTGATAATAATATCTTATTACTTATAGAGCCGATCTGACAGCCATTAGCGCATGCCAACATAGTGAAGGGCCTGACTCAGGATAACGAAAGGAGAACATGAGAGAAGTGATGCTTGGAATATCCAGTGGTATCGTCAACACTATTCTTATCGGGTACTAATAAATGTCTGAAAACAATACAAGCAAAAATGAGGTTTTTCGGTGAAAATTTTCCTACGGCTTTCCGTGAACGAAAACAGTATTCCTCGATATACTGTTACCGCTGACATAACACAAATTCACCATTGAGACCACAGTGATAAGCAGTCATAAATAATCTTATCTTTAAAACAAGAAAGTGTAAACACTCTGCGGGACGGTGGTATCCACACTGTATGGGCCAAGGAGGATGTCACTCTGGAGGTATCATGAAAAGAAGATCTAATATGTTCATTGACCAACACTACAATGATTTAAAATGATTCCACAAAGCAGTCAAGAGGATACGTCCAGGAACCATCCTTTTGTTGAAACACCATGGATCAACTTCCCTATAGACGAGACATACATCCAAAAGAATAATGCATGATTCTTCACATTAATGTGCATCCAAAAAAAAAATGGTGATGATTGACATTAAACGACAAAGTGCATTATTTCGTGACATTTTCTCTAGAGCTCAAAGACAAAATATGTTAACACAAAAGAATTTTGAAACACATCGTACAAAGTGAGTCTTCAATAATTTAGAAACTCTATTGAAACTAACCTAATGATTTACAGTCAGTTGATTGTGTGCAATAAAATGGACAGAAATTACTACAGGATGTGAAACCTACTATTTCTATTATCCCTATAATACTAAAAGAATATCTGTCATAAAAACAACGAAAAAACCAGCCCCTGATAATAAATATTCCAACGAAGTGACATCATTCCTGAAGGAAATAAATCTATATAATAAAATATGAGGAACTAAAGAACTGAACAAAATGAGACAGTGCTAATGTCCAAGTAGACGATTCACTTATCAACCTAAATAAAAAAAAAAACAACGAAAAATAGAAAAAAAAATAGTATTTAATTTATTATCTGGTATTCTCTTCAGCAACACTAGCTGAATGAAATAAAACACACACCTTCTTTTAATTTAGAATTAATCTGAAATTCATTTTATCATTTGCACATAAAATTATTTTGAATAAAATAAAAGATTCCATCAAAATTAAACAAAATAATCAATGTAATTGTTGATACAGTTACTTAAATGACACATTTGTTGACAAATAAAAAAAAATATTAATAAATATAAATTTAACATTTATAGAAAAGGATTTTCTTTTGATAATAAAGTTATTTCAATATAGAAACAGGCAAATCAAAGTATTTTTAATCACCCAAAATTTGTATTGATAGTAAAGGCACCATGAGATTTGAACAACTTACGGATTAATATTCCATTTACTTTTTCAATATTGTTGGCCTAAATGTATTTCAAAAGTAAACAATGTTTTGTGTTAATAAAAAAACTTATTAACCGGTTGGTGCTTTCAGTGTCCCACTGATGACTGCTATAAATATTACAATTTCTATATTCATAAAAGTTTATGAGCATTTTATTAATGGAATTCAAATCAGTTATTATAAATATTGTAACTGTTATAACATCTAATTTTGGAACCTTATTCGAATATAAATATTTTTTCATATCAGGATAAAACAAAAAAGATTTAAAGCTATTACTATTAATTCTTTTACAATTATTCATATTGTTATTATTTTTTCATATAAGGTAACAGGTTAGCTATATAATTTATACATAATAAATATAAATAAAAGAAAGTTTTGTCTGTACATTGCTTAGAACTGACTCATTTCAAGTTATCTTTACATTTTATCTTTACAAATCCACTCATAGAAAAAATTCTGTCTGATTGTCCGCAAAATTTTGTCACAAGTGAACTCAACCACAATAAGACTTAGCGTGATGAAACTTAAAAAATAGATCTCTTTATGTCTAACTTAAAATCTAAGATTTCAATGGATTGAAAATTCAACGTAGGTGTGAAGATATGAACTTTTGAACTATGTTTGGCTGTTTACACAGACATTTTTATTTTTAAAATATACAGTTGTAGCAAGTTGATTTTAATTTTGTTTCTGTTTAAGCTCTCAGCAAGTGTTTATTGACAATGTGTTTTCCAGAGTTCAAGATTGCCATCTATTCAGAATAATTCACTTTGTGAGCGAGTAATTCTCAACCCTACTAATGAACAAGCAGTAAACTTTAAGAAACAGATTCTTACGCTATATGAAGCTGGAGAAAGAACTTACAAGTCAGTAAACAGAGTGATTAGAGAAGAGGAAGGAGTTCATTATCCAAGTGAATTTCTTGACGCTGAAACTGCTCCTGGATTACCTGATCATGAGTTAAAACTTAAATTTTTATGCATAGGCATAAATTCAAGTTATAAACTTGAGTGCTCCAGCTGGACACGATTCCAAATTTTTACTCTGCCCTGATACGTCATAGAGGCGGACATCATGGTTGGGAGTGGTTCATGGGAGGCTGTGTATACACCACACATGCCATCGATTCCGAGCAACTATTCGTTTCCATTCAAATAGTTACTACTTCCTGCCAGCATCTTTTTTCAATGACGGTAAATAAGTCGGAAGAAGAAACTCTATCTATGGCAAGAATTGAAGTGAATGAGACCAAGTGTTTCTCACATGGTCTTGTATATATTGCTTGATCAAGAGTCAGAGGTTTCAACTCTCTGTTCTTCCACGCTCCTGAAGGATAGACAGCTAATGTGATGCACAAAAAAGTCACTTACTTAACACTGTACTAATAATGATATTTTCTATAATTTTTAGTAATATTTTGAAATACCACGTATCATCTTGGAATTTTCGTAAAATACCCGTCAAAGACGAGCACGTTTGCATGTATATAAATGTCGTATGGTGTCTCAAAAGAAATGTTATTTTTCAAGATTGCAATGTTTATATAAACTGTCATAAATAACTTTTATATGGACTACGAAAAAATAATATTTTTTTTAAATAATATAATATTAATTTATGACTGATGAATTGAAAAATGAATTCATAACTGAATTCAGAACTGAAAAAATGAATAACATAATTTGATGATCGATTGTTATTTTACGTGTTTATGTGAATGCTTGTTTTATATATATATATATATATATATATATATATATATAAAATAAAAATCAAATTTTATGTTTATTTATTTAATATTAACCATTTCGTATCTCAACATACGATTTCTATCTTTGTATTTTACAAAACTTTATAGAGTTTTATATTTTGGAGATGGTCTTTTCTCAAAAGTATCAATTTTTTTTATTTTCAACAGTCATTTGTGCTCAATATTGCTTTATATATATATAAAATCATGATTTGTTTTCTTGACCCAATATTTATATGATGTAATTTTTTGAGGGTTGAGGTCCAATGATTTTAAACTAGTCCTTTTGCCGACGTTTAGACATAGATTTATATATTTATATTTATATTAAAATCATTGGGCCTCAACCCTCAAAAAATTACATCATATATATATAAAACACTTTTACAAAATAGAAAGCAAACAGAATAGAAATGAAAATTGTTATGATATTTACGCACCTATCATGATCAGGAGGGGCAAGTAAAGTGCTTAAAAATTCTATCTTCCTTTCCACACAGCCTTAGTTTTTCCTCCTGATAATTCCAGGTGTCAAAATAAAATTCTAAATTAGTTTATTTCTCACTGTACTTTTGTGAAATAAATAAATTACTAAATGATTATCAAAAACGATTTGATTATCAAACCAGATCAAATCTGATTATCGAAAACGATTCACAAATACAGTAGGTGCAGAAGAATACTTATTTCTCATAATACATACATCATCATCTACTTAAAGTAGAACAACAGAAGTTTGACTAATATCTTACATTAAAATTAAGTCTCACTCATAATGACGAAGACCACTTACTTATCTTGGTTGAAAGATCTTAGCCACATTTCTATTTCTCTTACTGTGTTAAGACGTTGCTTTTTTCTTTCACATGTTTAATGTGATATATTATTATATATATCATTGTATTAGGAAGGTTTTGTTTTTGAGGGTTAGGTCTGATAAAAGAATCCTTCCCAGGCCAATGTTTCGATGTATTTATACATCACATTTAGGGCTAAAATTATATTAATACTATAATACTTTTGAATATTACTGTCTTAATCTAATTTTAGCCTTGAAAATGATGTACAAATATCGAAACGTTGGCCTGGGAAGGAGTACTTTCTTTTATAAGACCTAGCCCTCAAAAAAAAAACCTACCTAATTCAATTGAATAGAATAGGTCAAGGACAATTTTTGAGAATATATATATGTATATTCTTAGTTAGTTTCAGCTACTCAATGGAACTACTTCTGCCTGATGATGACGAATGTCGAAAATCGTTGTGAGTCTTTTTTGTGTGTGCTTTTATTTGTTTTTCTCTCTCCTGTGTGAACTATATATATATATATATATATATATATATATATATATATATATATATATATATATAGTCTCTGACGTCAGGAATAATCTCTCCCCAGTTATAGTGGATGTTGGTATAGTGAAGTGAGTTGTGTTTGTCCTTTCATGTTTACATATTTTGTTTTGTATACACACATATATAGGCTAGTATGTCAGTCTACTTCTTTTCTGACAGAACTAATACTTTCTTACATATTATTATATATATGTATATAATGATACAATAATTTAGGATTGCTTTTCAAGGTATGAACATGTTTTTTTTTTCTGAATAAAACAGACTCCAGAATATGGAAGTGAGTTCGTGTCAGTTATATGATGTGCCTTCATTTCTGCTTTGTGTATATATCCATCAGTTTAGTATACTTAGCGTCATCCGATAATGACGTGGTCCAGTAGTTCATAAGGAACTCCTTCATTTGAAAAATGAAGAAGTTTTAAATCCTTCCAAGGTAGTTTGATGTCAGGGAACAAGCTGCTTTAAAATAGCTTAAATCTTTTTTTCATTTTCCTGTTAAATTTGTAGTTTGTTTTCTATATATATATATTTCATTAAAACGTACCACAGCTTCGGCATTCACAACTTTCAAACTCAGCAGTAAAGCGTACTGCAGCTTCGGCATTCACAACTATCAAACTCAGGATGTATTTGCTGCCCTCATACACGAATATATATATATATAAATAAAAAACGAAGGAAACACACAGAAAGACACAGACATAACTCACATCGTATTCGACAATCGTTCATCAAGGTGCGAAGAGCAAGACGAAGAGCGAAATCCCAGAAGACATATATATATATATACTAATTATATATAGGTGTATAATGTAATCGGGATTCGGTCAATTTTCCATGGAAAATGGACCGAATCCCGATTACATTATACACCTATTCTATCCAACGGTTGATATATTATTGAATTTGTTATAATTTATATATATATATATATATATATATAATTGTTTAGTCCAAATGTTATTATAGGCTATAAAGTAGAAGAAAATAGATATTTGTTAATCAATTTATTCTATTAATTTTAAAAATTCATAACTGTAGCTTCCTGTAAAGAATTAATAATGTAACATACTTCATCAATAATATTGCATAATTGCAGTTGTTTATTAATGTAAAAGTGAATAACTTAATTAATAATAGTTGATTTTGTTTGCATTAAGTTTGAAATATATAAAAATATGATTCGTTATGCTGGTATTGTAATAGTTTTTCTTTTATGTCATTATCGGTACTATTTGAAAATAGTATAGTATATCTATTATAGTATACTATAGTATAGAACGTATATCAGTATTAATCCAAATGTGTTGTGACCTAAGTTTTGAAGAATGTTTTCTTTTTTTTTGATTATGATTGGTAAAAGATGTTCTAAAATGAATTAAACATATTTGTATTTTGACATCTACAGTTGAATATTGAATTGAAGTTGTTTGATCAGCATTGTAGTAATCTTGTATAATCGTGAACTGAAGTTAAATGACTATGTACCTGTTTAAGAAACGTGTTGGGGGCGGCACGGATGCAAGGAGGCGGCAGTGGGGGCAGGCAGAAGCGGACTGGAGGCGGTAATCAGGCACGCAGTCTCACTGCTGTCCCCCCACTCTTGGAAGCGAATCTGTCCAATGTGCAAATCCTTCGAGCAATTATCTAATGTTTTAAATCTGGCTTAGTTGATATTTAAACTTGTAATTTGTATGCGGTTCAGTATTCAAGTTTATTAATACAAAAATTATGAATGAAGAAGTTATAAATATTTACGCTATGTTTCGAAATCCGAATTAGTATGCAAACAAACAGTTGACATTCCTTGCTTCAATCACGACAATCTTGTCTTGAGACTTAAATGACTTTATATATATAATACTTGTATTTATACTCGACATAAAATAACTTTCAAGTACATCAAAACTTCCTTAACACGTGAGTCAATTGTCTTCTCTAACCCAATTAATATTTATCCCCATTCTACTTATAATTTTGAATAACACAACTAGGAATAGTTACAAAGAAACATATTTTGTATGGCAGAATTATCATAAAACATATCTTAATATCATACTATTCTAAAAGTCCTTACATCGTTAATCACCACTCAACTGGATTCGCATGTAGTGCATCTTAAAGTGAGATTGATAATTTTCAAAAGTTTCTGAGATTAAATACCTAGTGAACCAAGTATTCTTAGAATCATTTAACAATTATCAGTTCGACATGAAAGTGTACAATGTGCGAAACCAGTTGGGTGGCCATTCACACCGATTCACGTGGTAAGACGGACTTTAAAAATAATCATGACATTTACTAACATCTGTGGTACTAAAATTTTTATGTATGTATGTTTACATACATTAAATGTAATCTTCATTTCATCTATTATGGGAAAGTTATATGCTTACTAGGTACAGCTAGTCCCGAGTTGTGACTTTTTTTTACCCCAATTTCTTCATTTGAAGAATGAGCGAATCATACTGCTGTCAGTCCGCTGGTCAAATTAAAACAGTCCATTTAATAATATATCTCTGTCATTAAAGACACTAGTTCATAATGAACTTGTGCATAAAAGAATGTACAATTCCAAATTTAAAATGAATCAACCCTGTTGTTTAGTATTTTTGGTAAACGATGATAATCCACGATTGACATATTATTGACTCGATGATTTCTCCAATCAACCACTTCTACAGTTACTTCTGTTTCTTAAATTCTGATGATCTTACGGATTTTAAATTCATTAAACTAGATAATCATCTTCATTATTTTTTCCATCTTTATACCTTTCCCTGATCTCCAATATCTGGCAGTACAATAACTTGCAATTTTCTGGGATATTCTCTTCATACTTCCCCTGATTTTCAAAATTCTTTCTATCACTATGATAATGGCTCAAAATTGTTTGCAATATTTTGAAATGTACGTTCTTCACCTACTCCATTTTCTTCTAATTTTTAATACCACATTTTAGATTTTCATCACTCATTCGTCTATTTTACATATTCTTCTTTCAAAGTTGAAATAACTCACAAATAATCTTCAATAACCAATATTTTTTATTATTCATGATATTTCTCTTCTTAACTATATTCCTTTTCATTTTTCTGATTGTTGAAGTGAAAATAAACATTTATCGTGTTTATTGTCTTCTCAACTTCAATACTTACTAAAATCTTGATTATTGAAATGAAAATAATAACCTTGTATATAAAAAACTGATTATACCTTATAATTTTCATAAACACAGTTGCGTAAATTACACTGTCAGTTTTAACTGATTAATTACACTATCAGTTTTATTAATTAATTATTTATAATTACTTATAAATATTTATTACATCTCAAACTACTATATAACAAAAAAAATGTAATCGAAAAATAACAAAAACATTAACTATAACAAATAAGGTTAAGTGAAGTAATAAAACAATAAAAAGTATGTACAGTTTGCAGAAGAAACAAATCAATGATGGCAGAAAACAACCATATTAGTTAGTGTATGTCAGTTATTATTGTCCAGTGAAAGTCTGTAAACATGTTGCTTTGCTCTACTGGGCACCAAAAATTATTCAGTTACAGTTTTTTTACAAAAAACAACCCTGGCATTATTATAATTTCATTAGAAATCACCACAACATCCGGTAGTCAAAGATAACAATCTGGAGTGGCCTACACTCAACTTTACTATAAGTAAACTTAATATCAAACTTCTTGGGTATATAATATATGATGTCTCATTTAAGCATAATAGAATCGTCTAAAAGGGAGATGTTTATTAGTCTTTCATTCCTGAAATAGTACAGATAGTGATTGATCCACTTTTTTTGTATCACACAATTAACAGTTATACAATCATTAGTATAACTACAGCAGTAATAACATTATAAAAAGTAAATTAAAAATTTGCTTGTACGAAATAATTTCCTACAAGAAAGCATGGCTTTTGCTCCAATAGCCAGTGGATCTCTTACATAGTTTATCTGACCTTCTACATTTAATACTTAAGACAAATTTTCCCATTTAGAAATTAAAAATATTTTAGGTATATTAAAAGCACTACAAATTTTTTATCTGAAATGTCAAAAATATGTAAGAAAAAATGTCGTTTTAAGATAATTTTTAATTTAAGATGTAGGTTAATTTCATTTATTATTATTAAAAGAATTTTTTTTAATTCCGAATAATGTTCTACATTTTTAGTCTTTTATCAAATTATTATACTGGAAATTTTATGGCATGCTAGAGTTTTTAAAAACTCACTTTTCTTTCCCTTAGTCAAAAATCATAAAAATCCAATTTACTCTGAGCGAATGTTATTTTTTCTCACGTGCTGTACTCTAAACTTTGCTGTAAATGTATATTGAGAAAAAATGTGTTGGTAAATAGCGACTTTTGTATTCCCAAATCAAGTTCGAAGCCGACTTTTCTGTACAATTTTAAATTTAAAAGCTGGAAGCTTGAAATTTTTAATTATAATGGTATGAACTATTAGATAAGAATAGTGAAAAAAATGGATATTAGTCGAAAACATAGAAGGTCTCTTACAGGATGAAAAAGTTCATTCCACAAATTTCAGTATTAACCAAAAATAATGTCATTCATAAACATAAAAAAATCAGCATCTGATATTAATCCTTGTAGAATGTTACAACATGTAGATCGATTAGAACATTTTGTTAGACAAACTCATCATACCATGAAAAGAATCAGAAATTATATGTTTAATATGCTCTACTGTCGTTGAATTTTTACATATAAGAATTATATTCTTTTTATATCACATATAAGTCGTTAAATCATTTCAAAATTTTCATTATATCTATAAACATTATATTATTTCGGTCAATTCACTCAAAAAAATTCTAAGTCAACGTAAACAATGTAAAAAAATATCAAAAATTCGACAAGTATAGCAGGTGATCCATTAGTCTGGGATAAACAAACAGTTTTTATAGCTTTATTGCACTTTGCCATGATTGAACTTTCATGATTTTTTTTCTAAATTACTAATTTTTTGTTCCGTTTTTAGTAAAATTTTCATGGTTTCTTAATGAGCCGTTTAACGTTAAAAAAACATTTTCTGAAAACAGAAATCGTACTTTAACGCCCCTTTGGCGAATGTAATTTTAAAAACAAATATCTCATTTCATTCTCCATACAATGATCTATTTTTAGTTATTCTTTGATTTTGATCGGTCATACGGCATGGCTTGTATGGCTCTCTTAAGCTTTGAGATTGAATTGAAGTTCTAATTTTTACATTTTATTGAAAAAAAATATTTGCAGTTTTTTTAAATTTTGAATATTTTTCTTTTATTGCATTTGTAACCTCAAAGATAGTGCCAACATTTCAAAACTCTAAAGTTAGGAGTTTAGGAGAAAAAATGTTGTCTATAAACAGGTTTTTGGCAAAAAAAGTGACTTTCCCGTCATGCATAATTCGTCCCAAACAATAGGGATCATCTATACTATGATAGGGCCCATTTTTGTGTAAAATATCAACTTGATCCATCAAAGATTCTGGACTGTAGCATGGTAATAAGCAATGCTAACACACTCACCCACCCACCCACACAAAGACATCATCAAAAAACTTCATGAAAAACCTCTGGGACCTCAAAACATGTAATTCTGTCAAAACCTCAAGATCGAATTTTTCATAATCACTATACTTTATTTATAGTAAAGTAAAAATTGATAATAAAACGACATTTAACAGCCTGTATTAGATAATAGGAAAACCCTCATGTATTCTTCTACAACAGAAGGTTGTCAACCTCAAATTTCAGTAAGGCGAAATTGAATAGTGAAGTAAAGTCAGGAGCCATATTTAATATTTATTGAAAAATTAAATGCAACTGATATGAAATGTTCATCCTTTTCATATGTAAACAAACTTTAGTTTTGTTTAAACACAACTAAATGTGGTATTCAAACAAAAACACAGATCTGGTATTCATTTCTTATTTAAATAAATAAAGTATGTTTCTCCCCATATCCTTTCAAGTTCCTTTTCAGACTAAATCTTTTTCAAAGCCAACAACAAAAGAACCAAAACGAAAAATGACATTTAATAATATCCAACTACTAATATATATATGTAAACTATATTCACAAAAAAGAACACACAGAAATGAAACAGAAACTCACTGCTATATTTTGATGGCTTCGTCATCAGGAAAATAGATGTGAATCACTCTGAAGACTGGTAACAACTCAGTGATCTATAAATATATCAAAAACATGAATATCCTAAAACAAAAACCACAACCATATATCTTAATCTATTCTTTGTGATAAATATTTCTTTGATATAAAATATATATCACAAACAAATATACTGAAGTAAGTTAAGAAAAATGTTTTAAACATCTTGAAGTTTATTCAGTAATTACTAAAATAAAACAAATCCAATTTTAATAATTTTAAAAGGAAATTATTACCATAAATAAAGTTTCTTTTTGCTGAATTACCTTTAAAAAATTCATTATTTTCAGTAAAACAAATGCTCAAATAATCCAAATAAAGTGTTAAAAAGTCTAGAAATTAGAGAAATTTGGCAAATTACTTCTTTAATAAACATGATATAGGATTAAATTTAGTTTAAACACATTTAAAAACTAATTTCATAGATACTTAAATAGTTTTTATATAATTGTGTTGATATAATTTTTAATAATAAGCATTTCATAATATCAAAATAATTAATATGATTGATCATATCTGTATATAGAAACTACAGTTTCAAAGTATGAAAAAAAAATATGTGATAATGCAGAATGAACCAAAAGTAAGTTTACAATTGCCCAAATCTTTTCTTTGCTACATAAAGATTTCAATTGGTGAACAATATAATACAAGTATTAAATTAATACTAAATTCAAATGGATATTAAATTTATATTAGAAGTTAGAAAAGAACAGAGTAAATTAGTTGAAATTAAATACAATATATGAATGTTGAATTGAACTACTGAGGTTTTTAGCAAGAGGAATTAGTATGAAATTAGTAAATAACTTAATTAATCTACCAATAGGAAGAAATATGACATTATAACAGATTGAACAAGTAATGAACATTTAAAGTGCTCAACCTATCATTTAGTGTTGATATAATTTTTAATAATAAACAATTCATAATGTCAAAATTATAAATATGAATATATATAGAAACTACAGTTTCAAAATATTAAAAATTTTCAATGAATTTAACAACTATATGATAACAAAGAATGAACCAAAAGTAAGTTTACAGTTACCCAACTCTTTTCATTGCTTCATAATGATTTCAATTGGTAAACAATTATGATACAGGTAAAAGAAATGGATGTTAAATTAATATTGGAAGTTGTAAAATGCTGAGCTTGTTCTATGGACAAGGTTATTGTAGCCAGGGTTTTAGTCCTGTATTATGTTCTCATATTTTTTCTAAATCAGTTTTAGTTAATGTAATTTTCCATTATATGATTATAAAGAATGATTTTTATTTATTAGTTAAAAGAATATGCCAGTAATTAGTAAAATGAACGTTAAATGATACATCATTACATTGCATAACAAAATTAATACTAATAACTGAATTGAAATAGTTAATTGTATTAAACATGAAACAACTATAATCATAAAAACAATGATAAATATTATTGAATTCAAACTGTAAGAGTTACACATAATATTAGAAAGTAATATATTCCATTAAACTTTAATAATTTAAAATGAAATTCTAATTATTTCAATAATTTATTTCTGGTACGATATTTGTTTGACATTTTGATAAATAACGAACACATTATTCTGTATTTTTAATTAATTTGTCACATTGTGTATAAATATAGGTATGTATTATTGATTTTAATATATTTTTTTTTAAAGAAAGGACGCTAACCTATAACTTAAGTAGCCATTTGGTTAAACATAATCACTAAGAAATTGTCATCTAATAATTTATTTATTATTATTATTATTGAACTAATTTATTGTTAAAAATATACCTACAAATAGTTGCAGAAACGGTCGTACTTACGATTTGTTTAAATATTCAGGAATATTGTTCTTTTCAGAGAATAATATTTCATTATGTCGGGTGTATTAGAACACTACAGAGTCGTATTCTGAACTAACCAATCACAGTGCATGATGTGCATGACTTGCACATGACGTAACTTAAGCAACATCATTTCAATTACGTCATTTATTGGTTCACTTAATCTCTTTAAATAAAACACTATTTTACTTGTTTTCTTTAAGGAAATATATCGAATGACTATATTACTATATATATATATATTATATTACTATGTTACATACTATACTATATATACTATATATATATACTATTTGATAAATAACGAGTACATTATTCTGTATTTTAAATTAATTTGTCATATTGTGTGTAAATATAGGTATGTGTTATTGTTTTAATACACAAATCAATATAGTACTATAGTACTATAGTATATAATACTATAGTACTATAATATACTATACTATATTACTATATATAAGGATATTCATGATTTGTTTTCTTGACCCAATATTTATATGATGTAATTTTTTTGAGGGCTGAGGTCTAATGATTTTAAACTAGTCCTTTTGCCGACGCTTCGACATATATTTATGTCATCTTCAGGGCTACAACATGATTGTTTTACAATTACCACTACTACTACTATTATTTTGGTTATTTATTACATTTTACATGTACAGAAACAGAAAGGAATTGATTCAAAAATCAGTTATTTCGACTATGGATTTTTTTTCACATTAACATAAGGATATTGATATAAGGATATGATTATTAGTCTTTCATTCCTGAGGTAGTACAGATAGTGATTGAAGGACATATCAATATACAGGCTTAATTTTGTACATCACCCAGCTGATGCAAATAATTTCATTAGTATAACTACAGCAGTAATAACATTTTTGAAAAACCAAAGTGAACATTTCTTGAAACGAAATATTCTCCTACAAAAGAACATGGCTTTTGTTCAAATAGCCAGTGGATTTCTTACAACGTTTACTTGACATCCTTCTACATTGAATATTAAAGTAAAATTTTCAAATTTAAAACAGGAAAATACCCTTTTTTTCTCTGAAAAACATCATAAACAGCGAAGAAAAAATGTGTTTTAAGGTGATTTATAATTAAAGATGTACGATAATTATATTTTTTAATCTCTAAAGGAAAGATTTCAATTTTGAATTATCTTTTACATTTTTGGTTTTTTACAGAATTATTATACTGGGAATTTTATGGCTTCTTAGTATTTAATAAGATCATTTTCCTTCCCGTTTGTCAAATAACATATATACGAATTTTTTCTGAGTGAGTGTTATCATTTTCCTACACAATATTATTCCTCTTACACCTCATATAAGTCAATAAACATTTTATATTGTTCCTTTATAAATATCAATTTTATCTCAGTGGATTAGCTCAAAAAACTTCATAAAACGACTTCTGGGACCTCAAAACATGTAATTCCGTCAAAATCTCGAGATCGAATTTTTTCACGATCACTATACTATACTTATAGTAAAGTAAAAAGATTATATCACATAACACCAACCAACTAGGTGTTAAAACGTTTTTATTCATCTAAAATGTGCTTCTGTTTTTGTCATAATTCTCGAAGAGAAACATGGGTTTCTAAAGATGGTTCAAAAAGAGTAGTTGTCACAATTTGTATTTGTGAGAATATAATTTTATCAGGGTTGAGATAGAATGCAGTAATATCAATATATTACTTCCGTTCAGTTTGCATAAAATTCTATACTTAATTTCACTTTGATACTTAAATGAACTAATGTTGTCTTTCCATCTATTGCTGTAAATTAATCTATACATTAAAGTTTCCAATAAAAACTATTTTAAGTTGGGAATTTAAAAAATTACGTCTTCACACATAATTGTTCATAGATATGTTTTTTAGATGCAAACCCGAAGAAGAAAACTAGGTGTTTGAAACGCGTTTTAGTTTTAACATAAACCACTTTTGTCTCGACACGTAATTTTTAAAATTTCGCATAATAAATAAACATTATGCTATAACAGATTACACAAGTAATGAACTAATCTAAGTATGTTTTAGTAAATTCAATTGGAATGTAGTAACTACGGTTATTAATTTTGTTTTTAATTTTGAAGGTAATATTGACACATCTGGAACACAGGCTACAGAAATTGTAATTAAAAATGAAAAAATTAAAAACATTAAAAATGTTTTATCCTTATGAATGAATGAATATGCTGACAATTTATTTCTGAAGTTTGTAATATATAGTGCTATGTAAGGAGTGGTCTTCTGCGTTTACAACTGTCTGCAAAATGAAACTGATAGACGGGATTTTTTCCGAGAGAATGAAATAGCAATATATAGTGTTTAACACACCAAAATATCTGCAGCTGCCAATGTTCTCATCTTTTTTAGAAGCAGAATTTTTTTTTTAGTTCTATTCCAATCTGCTCACAGATCATTCTGTCTATCTCTCTCAATTTAGTTTAAAGCTTTCAGCAACTTACCTTACCTTCTACAAAAATAAAAAAAATAGAAATAAAAGAACTTTTTGTCCCTTTATTGCTTAGAACTGACTCATTTCAAGTTTTCTTTACATTTTATATATTAAAGAAGCTGAATTCACCTGAGGAAAACATTCTGTCTGTTTTTTTGATTATCTAACAATTTTCTCACAAGTAAACTCGGCCAGCATAAGTTAAAGCACGCTGAAACCTTGCCAGTATATTTATGAATATCTAACTTAAAAGTTAAGATTTGAATGGATTAGAAATTCAACATAGATGCAAAGTATAAACTTTTTAAGCTCTGTTAGGTTAGCTACACTGATGTACAGGTATTTAGCTAAGAATATACAAATATTTTTACCATACCTGTATAATTTTAAATTATAAAGGTATAATGTAATTAAATTATTAAATATAATTTTAAATTTTAATTATAAAAACCTGTACCATTACAGGTAAAAATATACCTCTATGAGTTTTCCTGTAAAAACATACAACTTTTAACAGGTATTAGTTGATTTTAATTTCATTTGTGTTTATCATAATTTACTTGCTTTAAAAAAGTGAATCCTATCTACCCGCTTAATAAATAAAATGTATGCATAGAATAAAATTAAATTTAATCTCAGTATCCAAAACTGGAAAATTTAACAGAAACTCGAAACCTGATGACCTTTTTCGACTGCACCAATAATGATATTTTCAAATATAGATAACTTTGGTAATATTTTGGAACATCACATATCAGGTCAAAATTTTTGTAAAATACCCATACAAGACGGATGCGTCTGCTAGTACTTACTAATTTTCACAATATATACGTTTTATTTAGCGATAAAAAAAAATAAATATATCTTACGAAAAATAATTATTTCTAAAATGAAGCTTTATATTAATAAAACGATATTTTTGGTTTGAAATATATAAAAAATGAATTATTTTACTGAAAACTTTACTAAGTCGTACTTCTTACTGAATTCATTATTATTGTTAATGGAACTCAGTTGCATATGTATCGCTGTCCAGATCAATTAATCTGGATTTATATGTTCGCAAGTTTTTAGGGTAAACGGATAGTTTTTTTTTAAGAAAAGATATTGCATAACGACTCTTATTTACTGAGCTGCTGATATCAAAATATTCATATATACGCCACCAAACATGATTGTCTATCATCATCTGAAGTTGGTATTTTAATTTTATATTAATTTCAACTAAGATTAACGGTCTTTCAGAATAATTAAAGACAACGCCGGTAATAAGGAAATAAGAAAAAAAAACCCACTTCTATATTTTCACACAATCATCATATAGAGAACGTCATCATATAGAACATACAATCATCATATAGAGAATCATCACATCATCATCTCAACTTTATCTTTAACTATATAAATAAATGATAAGATCATAGATAAAATATTAATAAAGCAAATAATTATCAGAGTTGGCATGCTTTGTTTTATTTATTTTCTTCAATTTTTCCTTTAATTGAGGAATATCTTGAAATAGGAATGTTTTTTAATTATTTACAAGATAAAAGTTCAATTTGACATTTCACGATTTCGTAGGAGTAATTAATAAATAAATATTCATAGAATAATTTAGTGTAAATTTAAAAAAAAAACATAAAAATGATCAGTTTTTTAATGTTTATGGCTAAAAGAAAAAAAATATTCAACAAATCTGACAAATTATAATTAATAAAATTTTCATAAATCAAGATATTAAATATTATGGCAAAATGCACTAATATGTGTACTATATAAACAAATTTACGTCATAAACAGAAAAAAAACATGTAAACAGTAAATATATATAACATGCGTGGAACAAAACTACAACTAATTTCTTTAAAAGAAAGAAAAAGGTGCATGAGCATGAAAAAAATTTAAGGACAAAGAAATAAAAACTTATAAAAGTAACTAAATTCAAATATTTTGAAAGCTAAAACAAAACTAAAATGGTAAGAAAAAACAACTAAAAATTAAAATATCCAAATTTTAATAAATCATTTACAAAACTAAAAATAAAAATTTAAAAATAAAAATTAAAATATAAATATATATAAAAATATATATTAAAATATAAATATATAAATAGAAATAAATATATAAAATAATATAAAATTATAAAATAAATAATAGTTATAAAAATAGTTAATAGTAATAGTAATAGTTAAAAATAAAAATAGTAACAAATAAAGTAAACTAAGAAAGAATATCAGTTTTAAATAATTTATGAAAAAAATACGTTTAAAATATTTTTTTTTTAATTAAAAGTATATTTTTAGAAATATATCTCATTGATGATAAGTGTAACTCTAAGTGCCCACAACCAACTGACAACATGGTTAGTCAAAGAACGCAGAATACCATGCGTAAATTTTAAAACATAATTTTAATTACTTTATACTAATTCTTGAAATATTATTTAACTTATTGTCATGTAATTATTATATGTATTGTAATATTGTATACATTATAATAACAATATATATATATATATATATATATATATATATATATATATATATATATAAAGCAAAATGTCGAAAATAAGATATTAATTTGAACGTGGAGAACTCATTGAGTCCTGATAAAATTTCATTTTGTATATATATAACAAGAGAAGAGTTGCAGTTTTCTAATCAACGCGAGTACTTCGTACTTCTTTCTGGTGATGACAAATGTTGATATTTCGAAATGAGTTCTCTAGTGACTTTCTCTGTTCTGTTCTATGTGTTAATCTATATATATATATATATATATATATAAAAGATTTCACATAAACACGTGAAACAACAATCAATGATCAAACCACAATAAGAAATGGGAAAACAAGACTAAGATCTTTCAACCGTAACAAGCGGTCTTCGTCAGAGTCAAAAACCCAACTGATGTCAGTTGGGATTTTGACTCTGACGAAGACCGCTTGTTACGGTTGAAAGATCTTAGTCTTGTTTTCCCATTTCTTATTGTGGTTTGATCATTGATATATATATATATATATATATATATATATATATATATCTTTCCCTTTATTGGCATCTTTGATTATTTTGTTAACTTCAACTTTCAGTTTATTTATGGGGTTTCTAGTTATTTTTTGGATATGATATTAAGTGACACTACTAAATTCCAAAAAATAACTAGAAACCCCATAAATAAATATATATATATATATATATATATAATATTTCAAATAATCACTTGAAATAACAATGAATTATCAATCCACAATATGAAATGGGAAAAAAAGACTAAGACCTTTTTTTCGGTTGCGGAGGCCGAAACATATTATTCACCGAAACTTGAATAATAAATGATTTGGAGAACTAGTGCTCTTAGTACCTAAGAGACAATACAAGAGTGAGGAAAATGGAAAGATAGTCAATAATATATATTCATGCCTAAGGTCATGCCAAAGTGCGTTTAATAAAACATTTATAAATGATGGGTTGCTTCACAAATATATATATATATAAGAGATCAAACCACAATATGTAATGGAAAAAAAAGATAAGATCTTTCAACCGTAACAAACGGACTTCGTCAGACTCAAAATCTAACTGCAACATTATATGCAGAAACATCTGGCGAGGGGTGTAGAAGAGTGGAAAGGAAGAGTGATACTTTAAAAAGGCACAAAGTGCAGGAAAGGAGAAATCTTCAGAGACAGATGTTTGGGGAAACAAAGGAGTACAAAAACAAAATGTAAAAAAAAATATCTGCTAGCTGTCAACCCGCTTAGAAGAGACTATTGTCCACGTTAACACTGAGTCAAGTTTGAACAAACCGATACTAATGTTTATATTATTTGATCTATTAAATTTAATCAGAGAGAATTCAATATTTCTTAACAACACCGATTTTTCATAGGTAATAAATTTAGTTTCAGACCAATCAATTTCATAATTTTAAATGGATTAAATTGGCATTTTCATTTATGCTGTTTATAGTACTACAGAGTAGCAATCCGTAATATGAGCCGCTTATTTTGAAAGTGGCCTAATTCCATTTATGTTAAAATCGAGATATTTAAGGGTTTGCGTTTTACAAAATTTAAAAATATTGTTATTTTATTTATCAACTAATTTTTGTTATAAAAATTCTTAGTAATTTTAAATAAATTTTGTACAATTTGCTGCAAAAGGTAAAGATAACGTAAAAATGTAATTATTTAAATAGCTAGCTAATTTTTTTTGGAAAATGGAATTAGGCCACTTTCAAAATAAACGGTTCATATATGTGTAGAGTTTGCCTGGAAAGTTCGTATGTATAGATTTTTTTGTATGTTATATATTTGATAAGTAATAATTTAGGTATGTAATGTATTTATGTAAAGTATATAGGATATGTGTTATAATCTAACACAATCAATCAATTGGCAGCCACACTAAATCTCAGGTTGTCAGCAGTTATATTATATTAATGTAAACTGAAATCAGGTATTGAATCAATACACAGTTTACTTACCAACAGGTAACATCAACGTCCTATGCACGGTATAATCTATTCAACTTCGAACATTAATATTTACTTTACATTTGCAATATTTTACTTTACAATTGCAATATGTTCATTAAAACATAATTATGTAACCACTATCACTCATTTTAAAAACTATTAAAAAACAAAGCAAGTAATAAGTTATGCAAATGATATATTCCAGTTTTCTTATATACAGAAATATCAATTGGACGAAAAAAGAGAAAAACAGTATGAGCGCGGTGAATTGAAAACTGCAAATAAAGCTAAATATTGTGAGTCGCACGCTTTAAAATATTCATCACACGTATTACTTATATAAATATTTATCAAAGCTCTAGTAGTAAAACCGTTATTGTTCAGTTACAATACAGAATCCATTGGCATAATCCCAAATAATATAAACTGACAACTACAAATATTCATGGAAATCGTTGAATAAATATTTTATTAAATGGATAAATGAAAAATTATTTCATGATCGATGTACATACTAATAGAGTTGGAGTCATAAGTATAAAATAACTACAAATCAGGTCATCATGTTGACTGGAGACCAGTTGAAACGGTCACTCTACAAAACATATAAGAAAAACAAAAAAGTAGTAACCTGAATAATCTAACAAAATATATTTAAAAATATTCCATAGTAACCATACAGAACATTTGTTCAACAACGCATTTTATTATATATATATATATATATATTTATTTATTTATTTATATAAGTGTGTGTGCGTATATGTATATAAGTAAATATTGACAACAGTAAAAACTGTAAAATAGAAACAAGAGTAAAGTTTATGAGGACTCGGTGAGTTATTTAGGTTCAAATTAAAAGTTTAATTTAAACGGTGAACTTCAACATGAAGAACTCACAAAGTCCTGATAAACTTTATTATTATATATATATATATATATATATATATATATATATATATATATATTATATATATATTATATATATATATAATATATATATATATATATATATATATATATATATATATATATATAACGGTCCAACAGGACTACTAGTTGACAAAGGGAAGAGACAAACAGATAAAAAAATGTACAAAAAAGAGGTAGCTTCAGCTACTCAATTGAACTACTTCTGCCCGATCACGACGAATGTCGAAATATCGTTGTGAGCCTTTTTGTGCTTATTTTTTATCTGTTTTTCTCTTTTCTTTGTGAATTACATATATACATATAACGATTAGAATAAAAGAACACATAGAAACTACACACAACTCATTTCAATATTTCGACCTCGTCATCATCAGGAGAAGGAGAAGAAGAAGCAATAGAAGAAGAAGGATAGTACTGCTCAGCAGGCAAACAGCGTCTGATATCTTCTAAAGATATTCTGAAATACCAGTTTATTTTTAACAACATTAAAAATAATATTTCATGAATTATCTCAGTTTTGAGCCTACGTGTATGTCATTATACTAAAAATGTTCTATGGCATATAACAAAATATTACGTATAATTTACTCGATGTATGTAGCTTAGGACAACTTACAAAGATACAAAAAAAACAGTTCAATTGAACTAAATCAATAATTATTATACTGTGACCCAAAATTATTTAAAAGTATTTGGCTTAATTATGGTTTTTTGTTATTTCTAAAGTGAAATACGGTAACAAGGTTTAAAGTGGGGTGAGAGGAACAGGCTAAAGAGTGAGAAACATTATTGGCCTGGCTAAAGCGCTATTTATAGAGTGTGCCTTTAGCTGTTTCATCCCAGCTTGAAGGAAGGAAATCAAATTGGCTGTCACCTAGATAAGACTAGATAAAGAAGTTATCAAGGCTAGTATAGCCATAACCAAGTCATGTCTAGCAGTGGGAGGAGAAATTTGATAATCGGCTGATAAGTCGAGGCTCCGCCTTATCTGCTTAGCGAGGAGCTGTCACCCTGCAAACTTTATTAGGGTCTTTCTGTGGAAACACCTCCCAACCCAACATTGTCTCACTCTTACTTCCTTCATATATATATATATATATATATATATATATATATATATATATATTGATAAAAGTATCCACCGTGGAATAGAAACAAAACGAAACTTTATCGGGACTCGGTCAGTTCTTCAGGTTCAAATTAAACTCTCATTGCCAACGTTTCGGTTTTTATTTAAATTTTTTTTCATAGGCAGAAGTATAAATTCGGATTACAGTTGTTGTTAAAATCCACATACTATTTTTCTTTGTAAAATAATTTGTAATGTAATACTTAGTTTTTCTGTTTCAAAATTTATACTTCTGCCTATGAAAAAGGTTTTAAATAAAGACCAAAACGTTGGCAATGAGAGTTTAATTTGAACCTGAAGAACTGACCGAATCCCGATAAACTTTAGGTTTGTATATATATAGTTAAATAACGCCCCATATTTGGCTTGTATTGGTTTCTTACATAATTTCTCCAGTTTCCGGAATTCCTTCCTCGTCTCTTCATTAAAACTATAAAGCTTATCACCAATATTGCTAGTCGACATGTTTCGAATGTATCACATTCATCATCAGGATAATAATAGTAGGATTGTGAGTTTATATATATAGAGGTGGATTAGTATTCGAAACATAAATTCGAAACATGTCGACTAGTAATATTGGTGATAAGCTTTATAGTTTTATTGAAGAGTGATGGAAGGAATTCCGAAAACTGGAGAAATTATGTAAGAAACATATACAAGCCAAATATGGGGCGTTATTTAACAATATATATTTAAATGAAGGACTGCTCCAACTTTTACAAATATACATATATATATATATATATATATATATATGCTTTTTCGTTGGAAATACAATCAAAAACGGACAAATATAGTTCAATGTAAAAAAAGAGACATAGAGAAGTTAAAAGTACACAATTACAGTCTCTAATTCTCTTATCTTCAGGAGAGATAAGAGAGGGAAACCAAGCGCACTGGTTCAGAGACGGGTCACTGCGCGCTCGGTCACACACAATAAGGTATAAAGGAATCAATTTATAGTTAAATTAAATTGGTTAAATAATAACTGAGGGATGAGGAGAGAAATTGATACCTAAATAAAATTAACTACGCTATGATTCTTTTTAACTACATATTAACTAATTCAATTAACATAATTCTTGAGAATTAAGGAAAAGGTCTTTTTTTTATAACAACTAAAACAACTCTGCTAAAAGCAATCTTGCAGAGAAAAATTAGCTTATATCCTGAAAACTGAACGATTAAATAATAATCTTATCACTTTCCACTGATAACAGTTTGAACAAGTTTGATATTGGAAGGATATTTTAAGGTTATTTCATTACAGAATATTGATAAGCTGTTAAGCCTGTTTCATCTCACCTACGTGATATTGATCCAGTGAATTTAACCAACGGTATATTTATTCTTTGACATTTAACAAAATATTTAAATATAATTAAGATTTTTGTATTTTACAACAGAATGAACTGTAACAATGAAATTAATTTTAATAATAGAAACTTTCTAAAAACCGAAAAGTAATTAATGTCATGTAAAAAGTAACCAACCCACACATCCTGATGTAGGCCATGGCTGTCTAGCTCTAAGTAGGTTGAAGAAATTTTTTTTATTCAAATATATCAAAACAAGAGTTTCTTTCTTTACATTATTTTTTCTTGATTTTCATGAATCACAATAGATTTTTCCATCGCTTTCCACAATAAAGACTACGACTGAGCCGGTAATTCTTTGAGGTGACTGAATTCCTCTGTGTGTGTGTGTGTGTGTGTGTGCGTGTGCGTGCGTGTGTGTGTGAGAGAGAGAGTGTGTGTGTGTGCGTGAGAGAATGAGTGTGAGAGTGAGCGTGTGTGTGTGTGTGTGAGAGAGAGAGAGAGAGAGTGAGTGTGTGTGTGTGAGAGAGAGAGAGTGAGAGAGAGAGAAAGTGTACCATTAAACAAATGCAATCCTATGATGAAGAAAATCATTTACAAACATATAAAAAGAGTTGGAAAGACTTATTAAACGTTTTTAGAATTATAAACTTTTTCAAAACAGTTGGATAAAATAGGAAAGTACGAAGTATGCGTTGGCGTTTTAAATGAAAAAAATGTCTACAGAGCTATAAATCAACCCAACATCTGGTGAGTAAAGAAAAGAGAAAAACAGGTGACTACTAGCCTAGCAATCTTCTTTAACAAATGACCATACTAAAGCAGAGCTGATATTAAAGAAGTTATCAAAATCAGCTTTTTATAATCTAAAGTCTAGTCATATTACTCCCAGTGATAGATTTTTCGTGAACTATTAGTTTTCTTGTTTCTAGTTAATAGAACGTATAAATTTACTGTTAGCAAATATAAATCATTGGACATTTCCCTCCTTTTAATTAAAGTTTAAACTGTGTAATACGTGTTGACAGCCTTTCACTTGTTTAGCCATAAACCTGCAATCAAGGTAAGGGATAAAATAAAAAACTTATAATATTTTTCAACACAGTAGTAATTTCAAACGGCTATAAGAAGGAAGCAGTTCCAACTAGCACAACTAAAACAGTACACAAGTATCAAATCATGGTTTAAAAGTTTTTTTCTGCGTTTCATTATTTAATTTTCTTTTAACATTTTTCTTCATATAATCAATGATGAGTTCAGATTAACTTAATTTTTAGTGAAAAGATGGTCTTAAATAATTTCCCAAACTGAAAACTACAGCTAATAAAATCGGTTATGAATCGCCTTGAACAGAAAGCACTTAATACGAGTGATATGGGAAGCACGTACACAAACACATATGTATATACATATATCGTGAACATACACGATGATATGTATATGCAGAAAAATCACATAAATAAACTCGTGATGCAATCAATGAAATTAAACCAAAAGGAAAAAAAAGAATACAATAGAAAAAATGCTCTGAAGCCTTTCAATTTATGTCATCAGAGACCAAACAAAGTAAGAACTTAGTTCTCTTAGTTTTACTTATATATATATATATATATATATATATATATATATTTGTAAAAGTTGGGAGCAGTCCTTCTTCAATACATGCTTTTAAAAACTGGATGTCTGTTTCCACTTGATTTAATTTTGTCTTATATTTTTCCAAAATACGAAATTTTTTCTTCAACTCAGAACTCAACTTAAAAATTAATTCACCATAATTTCTTGTTTTATTATTGAACATGTTTCGGTGTACGTTCACCATCTTCAGCAAAACACACGATTAATTACAATTACCTTAACAAATGAATCTAATAGTTAAATTACATATCAAAAACAATAAGTGAACAAGTTAACTAAGGTTACACTGACAGGTTAGGGGTTGTCAGTGTTGGCAAAACTAGCCCTAGGTTTCCAAACAAGCGCAACTGGTTGGCAAAATTACCTTTTTGATCGTTCATTCTAGGAGCTTTTTCTAGTATGAACAGCGCTTCTAATATCCTGAGTCTTCTTCCGTCCTTTTCTTTTGCTATAATTCTAGTATTATTATTCATTTGTGGTTTGGTTTCAGGAGCCCCCAAAGAACACTTCCAAAAGATTCACAAAACAAAAATTTCGAGGGAAACTATGGTAAATAATACTAGAATTATAGCAAAAGAAAAGGACGGAAGAAGACTCAGGATATTAGAAGCGCTGTTCATACTAGAAAAAGCTCCTAGAATGAACGATCAAAAAGGTAATTTTGCCAACCAGTTGCGCTTGTTTGGAAACCTAGGGCTAGTTTTGCCAACACTGACAACCCCTAACCTGTCAGTGTAACCTTAGTTAACTTGTTCACTTATTGTTTTTGATATGTAATTTAACTATTAGATTCATTTGTTAAGGTAATTGTAATTAATCGTGTGTTTTGCTGAAGATGGTGAACGTACACCGAAACATGTTCAATAATAAAACAAGAAATTATGGTGAATTAATTTTTAAGTTGAGTTCTGAGTTGAAGAAAAAATTTCGTATTTTGGAAAAATATAAGACAAAATTAAATCAAGTGGAAACAGACATCCAGTTTTTAAAAGCATGTATATATATATATATATATATATTAGTATATTTAGGAAGCAGTCCTTCATTTATACAGGTTTGATTAAATAATACGCCATATTTACGGTTGATTAGTTTCCTCAACAGAGATGAGGAATTCAGATGTAAATACAATGAAACCATTGGAAATGTTCTATTCAATTTAGATGTTTGTACAAGAAGATTATTCAGATCCCTTGAGAAATACACAAGGAAACTAATCAACCGTAAATATGGCGTATTATTTAATCAAACCTGTATATATATATATATATATATATATAATAAAAATATTTCACATAAACACGTGAAATAACAATCAATGATCAAACCACAATAAGAAATGGGAAAACAAGACTAAGATCTTTCAACCGTAACAAGCAGTCTTGGTCAGAGTCAAAAACCCAACTGAACCCAGTTGGGTTTTTGACTGACGAAGACCGCTTGTTACGGTTGAAAGATCTTAGTCTTGTTTTCCCATTTCTTATTGTGGTTTGATCATTTATATATATATATATATAATATATATATATATAAAATCAAAAAATAGAAAAAAATGTACTAAATAAATAAACGCCTACTTCCCTCTTGTTTTGTGGAAATATTGGTATTAAACCATTAATGGTATTAGTGAGATAACTGTGCTCAGTAAATTTAAGTGTACGTTTGTCAATATTCAATTTGCGGTCTTGAATGTTATTACAAAGACGTTTGAGTCTAAATATATATATATATATATATATATATATATATATATATATAGTTCAATATAAACAAAGAAACATAGAGAAATCAGAAGAACACACTTACAGTCTCTAATTTTCGGTTTGAACCGTCTTCAGGAGAGATAAGAGAGGGAAACCAAGCGCACTGGATCAGAGACGGTTGGAGACCCAATATATATATATATATATATATATCAATGATCAAACTACAATAAAAAATGGGAAAACAAGTTTTGTTTTCCCATTTCGTATTGTGGTTTGATCATTGATTGTTATTTCACGTGTTTATGTGAAATCTTTATATATATATAGTTTATTTTATCAAGAAAATCACTACTATTCAATTTCTTTTACTATTACTCGATAAATGCGATTTTCTTAAACAAAATAATTTATTTTTATAACTTACTCACTTCCATCCTATTCTAGTCAGTTGTACAACAGACACTCTCTTTACAGTCTTCCTTATTGGATGTTGTACCATTAACTTTATACTACGGATAATTCTCTGATAACATTGTATTTTTTTAGTTAATGCCTGAAGAAGAATACTAAGTTTTTAAAACGCGTTGTTTATGCTATTAAATTTCTATATGTGGAGACTATATCATCAGCTTTTTTACCCTACCGTGAGTAAATACCACATAATAACTGATCGAACTACCTTAGAAAATAAATAAGTACATATTTCTTTAAATAAACAAATAATATATTTCTTTCTTTGTATATATATATAAAAAACATAAATAGATACTATGCACTATTCGAAGACTGAAAAGTAGAGAGAAATTGAGAAATGCAAGAATAGAAACATCCAGTACTGTAGTATGGCCTACCCATAACTGAATTGGCTAGGAAATAAGAGACAAATCATACTTCTTATTTCTCCCTCACATTCATCTCAAACTCATACATTCCATTTTGCTATTCATGAAGATGTGAGTTTTTATTTAAATTCGTACCTTATATATATATATATATATATATATATATATATATATATATATAAAGATTTCACATAACCACGTAAAACAACAATCAGTGATGAAACCACAATATGAAATGGAAAACAAGACTAAGATCTTTCATCCGTAACAAACAGTCATCGTCAGAGTCAAAAACCCAACTGGAATATATAAATATATATATATATATACAGTTACTCCTGCTGCTTCTTGATATTAAGCCATGGAAACAAAGATTCTTATATGACCCCAAGCTTTTGATATAGTATTATTAATATGATTCAAAATATATAGATACCAAATTTATAAAATATTTAGCAAAACTAAAATCATTTAAATGTAAAAGTAAAACATTGCATTCATTTTATCGCATAAATAACACAACCAAACAATAAAACAACTCAAGTTGATACAAATAAAGAAATGTAAAACTAACAAAACCTGTAGATTGGAATATTACATTTATTTTTTCTACCACAGTAATGTTGAACATTAATGAAAAGTATGTATATGTTAATAATGTTACCTTAGAAAAATGGCTTTTAAGATGACATTTGTGTTCCTAAAATTAAGCATTTTAAACCTCTAATGTAATAGTTTAGTATATACATATATTTTTGGAATTTCATACATTTGTTTAATTCAAAAGTTCCAAATACAAATTTTAAATAAAACGTTCCTTTGATGGTTTGATTTGAACCTTGAAAATTGACGATTACTGATAAATAAAATTTGTATTTTATTTATCAGTAATATTAAAATTTGAAGTAATATTAATAAAGTAATATTAATATTACAATTTTTTTCATTTTCACTGCACATGTACTATATTATGTATTTTTCACGGGGTTAAAAATGAATTTGAAGAATTAAATGTAAATAGGTGAATCTGAGGTAAAATGGATAAACCAACAATAGTCACCACACAAATGAAGTTTTATTCAACGCGTTACGAACACTCTGTGTTCATCATCAAGAAGACACCAAGGATGTGGTACTGACGGGTTGGTCCAGTGAACACCTCAGAATGAGTAAATACCACACAATTACGGATTGCACAACTAATGATTTAAATAGGTGAAATAAAAAAAAAATAAGCAAACAACAATAAGACTTCCAAAAATGGGACTAACTTCTTTCGTACAAAATAACTGGCTTTATTCTATAAGAGAAATAAATTGTACATCTAGAGTAATTAATTTTACATAAGTATATGTTGAGAGAATTTATTTTTTTATTTTTCATTCATGAAAATTGTCAATTGTAAAGTCAAATATTACTCACTGGTTTTTTTTTTATATTTATTTCAATGATACGGCATAAAATGAAATTAACAGTTATTTCAAGTTTCATCCGTGCTCAAACATCTAATCAAACAAGAACAGCATAGTTTATATTTATGTATATATATTGGAAATAGGACTTTATTCTATTTTATTTCAAAATGACAACTATCTGTAACCAACTCTTCTAAGAATTCTAGAAACTTTCAATTTCTTATGGAATAATATCTTAAGGTCAATATTGGACAAAGAAATGGTCATGAATTTTGAATATGGAATGCGAAAAAAACTTTCTCTAGAGTTTCGTTATAATTAATTTAATTTTTGTAGCTAAATTAAAACAAAGCATAAAAATAAATTTGCCGTCAGTTTGCTTATTATCAAAAGGCCTATATCAATTTTAGTATTACTCTTGAATGATCAGAACATTAAAGTAATTTATCTAATAAAATCAATAAAATTTAACTAAGCTATTTTTTTTTTATAAATCTACAAGACTTAGACCAAGTTACTGTTTGCATTTCATCTTTTCAACCAACTTGCAATGAAAACACTGAGTTAACACTGAAGGGACAATTTCCTTTACATGGCGGGGCTAACTTCATTTCTACGTGTCAGCCGTGCAGAGAATTACCTCACACACTTCCAACTCCTTTACTTCAAGTGTTACGTCACAAATCCATCGAACTTTATTCACCAAACATTCTCTCTCGATTTCTGAATTTTTCTACCTTTTAGACTGTAAATTTATTCTTATTACCACCAAATACGTGCCTTTATCATTCTCTTCTGTTCACATATAGTTTTGTGCCAACATTTCATTTTATTTCCAATTTAATTCCAATCAACATTTTTAATTTCACACTAACATGATTCAATATATATACAGAGTAAGTATATCTAGCAAAAAGAAAAAACGATTTAAAAGTAAATAATTTTATCATATTATTACATAAATAAATAAAACATCAATTCAAGTTAATACACAAACAAGCATATTTAAAACTAAGAAAACCTGTAAATTGAAATATTATATTTATTTTTCCTAACAAAATAATTTTGAACATTAATGAAGGGATGTCTTTTTATAATATTACTTTAGACAATCGTTTCTAAGCTGGCACTTGTGTTCAATTTTAAATTTAATCAAACTTGCAATGAAAACACTGAGTTAACACTGAAGAGACACTTTCTTTTACATAGCAGGAATGACTTCATTTCTACGTGTCAGCCGTGCTACGTATTTCTACGTATTTTACTGTATGTAAATTCTAGATGTACATTTACTGAAGATAGCATCATTGATGTATAGGTTAGGTCAGGTTGGGTGGCGTTACCGTCCCGGAAGGGAACCCACTTAAGCCATCAGCTGGGACCCTGTGGTGCCACAAATTAAGAAACGGGTTTTCCTCCTTCGTGAATACCTAACTTGGACCATTTCAAGAGAATAATAAACGTAATCAGATCCGTGGTACCAGTGAATACAAATCTTGTATCTTTGAAATATATCGTCAGTAGAAGTAGGTGTCACAAGAAATGTTACATTCTCTTCATTTTAAAAAAAATAGGATATATTTTATTTCAAAGGTAAACAAAATAATGAACTATAATTAAGATTATATAAAACCAACTACATTAGATCTTAAAAATTTAAACAGCTGAAAAGATATATGATTAGAGAAATGTAATGCTTGGCCTACGAATATTTTACGATAAACTTTACATCGTAAAGTAACGATGTATTTAACATGTTAAATGGAAAGAATAAATATTGGTAGTAGCAATGGTTTTTCTGAATAATGGGGTTAGTAGATTATTCGGAAAAGATAAGTAAAATTTTT